>NW_024121521.1:4762318-4780311 GCF_016745375.1 Pimephales promelas
ATACTGTATTTCTAAATAAATATTATTATATACATTTATATATATATATATATATATATATATATCCTATAATTACCTATATTACGTTTATATATATTATCATATAATAATTATTTCATTATATATATAAATATTATTTCTAAATAATATATACTATATTTATAAATAAATATTATCATATAAATGTATACTTATATATATATATATATATATATATATATTTTATTATTATTTTTTTTTAAATCTACTCTGCCTTCTGTCGTCTGATCGATAGTTCATATTTTTTAGCAAGTGAAAAGCGTTTTAGTAATTATAAATATACACTAAATTAACCACTTATTTTACGTCAGGCTTTACAGGGTTAATATCTTATCATGCTTATTTGAGGCCGTTGAACATGTCACTAGATGCATAAGTGTGTGTGTGTGTGTTATATGCTGCGTCCTGCATAAACAAACACTGTCATCCTTCTGATCTTTTGTTTTTCTTTTGGTTCCCCGGATGAACCCTGATTTAACAGGCCAGCTAATAAGATCTGTTAAACACCGCCGAAGTCCAGTTGTGAAGGAAATGATGTCAGCGCAGGCCAGATTACCTCATGAGAGTTTATTTTTAGACGTTTTGGTCTCAGGATGACTCAGACTCAGTCTCGATGGGCTGCTTTTCTCCTCCGCTAATGACTTCGCTAAAACATGCTTGACTTGAGTTGTGTGTGTTTTCAAGTTCGAGTCACGCAACTTTCATTTGGAGAGAGAGTGTGTTGCATCGACTGTGCGTCCTGTTTAATAGCTAAATTATCAACATTTTAGGAATTATTTTTCTAAATTGAAGATTATTGGAGTATATTTTCCAAGAAAATAAATCCTACATCCAGTTTTCAGTCACGACTTACTAATACTAGAACAAATTATTTTATAATAAATACGTAACATTTATTTTACAATAGAGTAAAAAAATTCATAATAAACAAGTTGAATAAATAAACCAGACTGCTACTTTTCTACTAAATAGACTTTTTTTATAATAAACAAATGACTTAAATTTTAAATATATAAAAAAACACATTTATATTATTATTATATTATAATATTCTATTTAAATGTATGACTTTTTAAATTAAATAAATGACTATTGTTTATAATAAATAAATTCCTATTAAATAAAGATCTTTTGAATGCTGGCGAAACTCATTGCAAGTTACTGGACGGCAAAAGGCACTGTGTTGTAATTTTCGATGTGTTATTTCTAATTATTTTTAAAATTTACTAGCAATTTTTGAGAGAAAACTGTTAAACCCTATAGTAATCAACGACAGCATTCCCAGGTCACGGCGAGGGGAAATTACTTTGCTATTTAATATAAACTTGATTAAAAAGTCCTTGTCCTTATCTTTTGTTATGCAGTGAATCAGTGGCGTTATCTCCGCAGGATTCGCTCTTATCTTTGTTTTGTCTTCTCCTACAGTGCGCTGGCTGATAACGCCTATGATCAAATGTATGCTAGCTAATTTCCCATGTGTTTGTTTGGTTCATAATGGTGTGAGATATGAACATCAGAGAATCTGAGGATCAAAAGCGTCTGAAACAGGAAGTGCACGGGTCACTTCCTGTCCCTCTGGAGTGTGTGTGAAGTGGATCTGTCAGGGTTTGTGTCCTCTACTACATTATGAACAGGACAAATGAGATGAAGACGGTGTTCATGTGATCAGCGTCCTGATGCAAACATCATCAGTTTGAACGATAGTGTTTATTTAATCAGTTGCGAGGCTTATAATAATAATAATAATAATAATAATGGTATGAGTTTTTATACTTTTGAAATAAATAAATAAATAAATAAAAATAATGTGCATCATCATAATTTCATGGATAAATGACATTTATATTTATAATAAATAAACAAATAAGACTACTATTTTATAATAAACAAATGATTTAATTTGAATATCAATAAATGAGTATTATGTTTATAAAAAATTAATGACTATTATTTTATGATATTTGCATATATGACTATTTTTAAATAAATAAATACAATTTATTTCATTGTAAAAGTATTTATTTTCATAATAAATAAACTATAATTATTTAATAGAAAATAACTTAGTGATGCATTTATTTAATAAATATTCATACATTAACTAATAAATTTAATTTATTAAAATAAATGCATAAATAAATTTAAAAAATATCTATAATAATAATCTATCTATCTATCTATCTATCTATCTATCTATCTATCTATCTATCTATCTATCTATCTATCTATCTATCTATCTATCTATCTATCTATCTATCTATCTATCTATCTATCTATCTATCCATCCATCTATCCATTTATCCATCCATCCATCCATCTTCTGAAATTATTTTATATATTTCCACTAGACAATAGTAGAGTTGGGAAATAGTATAATAGAACATATTTATTTAAAATAATTTGTTTTAAAATATATTATGCAATTGGTCTGTAGCAAAAACCCTTAAGTAAGTTATTGCAAAACGGATTAACTAACTTTTTTCTCTCATGTCGAGTTCCTGAAGGCCTCAGATGTCCTGGACCGATGAACACTGCGACCGACTGCAAACACTTAGAGCAATGAAGCATTCATTCCCCCTGAACACAACCGTAAACTCTGCTCGGAAACGGCATTAACGCCACATCTGTGATAAATATGGAGGCTCTGAGGCACAGAAAACATCTCGCAGGCTTCAGGACACCACACACACACACACACACACACACACAGCCGTTTCAGACGTTGTGGAGGATCTCATTAACTCAGATATAACAGCTGGACAATGATGGCATGCTCAGAACAACATACTTGCATATTACTCATTATATATTGAGCATGCATGAGTATGCAAATGTTCAGTGTGCACCGCGGATTAGACCCAGATGTGCACTTCTCTCACACTTCCAGCACTGCGTTTGGAGGAAATTATGTAGATTTGATTTAAAAATGATGTTCACTTCTAATTTAGTTAATGAAAGCATCATCATATGTTTCTGATGCATATTCCTGAGGATGACAAACAATATAAGCCAAATAAAAAGTGCACAACTAGAGCACACTGTGTGGAAACAATGCAATGTGCTTAAATGAATATCAACGATTTTAACACGGTTTCGGAAAAAGAAATTCATATCCAACACGATAACTGGGAGTCACATGAATTAAAAGCTGAAATGCAAAGTAGTGCATTACGACAACTCATTTCAGAGTAAACAATTGTGTATTAACTCAATATTTTAATTATAAGTGAAGTAAGAAAAAAAGTCAAAATAATAAAATAGAATAGAATATTAAATACAAATATTAAATGGAAATATGGTAGCTAACTACTTTTTTACTGCCAAATATGCTATATAATGTTTTAAAAAAAGTAAATATATATAAATATTCATTCAACACAAATATCTAGAGGTAGCAAACCATGTTTACTGCCAACGATCCTTTTCTCATGACATTACTAAGATCAAATAAATAATAAAAAATACAATATAATATTACATAAAAAACATTGAACATAAATATCGAGAAACTTCGTGATGACATTATTAGGACAAAAAAAGTTCAAATAATACAAATATAATATTGCAGTAACCAGTATGCAAATATTTAAATTAGAACACTCCCTGAGGGTCACTAAGCCCCGCCTCCAATCCCACCCACGTCTCACAAAGCCCCGCCCACTTCCTCAGTAGAACTGAACACAAAGACAGCTTCATTCCACACAGGTGTGTCCGGCTCAGCAACCAGCAGCACTTCATGAAAGAAGGTGTGTGTGAGTGTGTGTGTGTGTGTTTGAGGAAAGAAAAACAGAAAGCCAGTGTGTGTTTTAGCGAATGTTAGAAGACACACAAAGAGAAACGCAGAGCGCATCTGTGTCTTTAAATCTCAGCAGACATTTAATCTTAATCCAATTTCATCAACGCTCCTCACGTCCCACCAAAACACTGACGCGTCCCACCCAAACAAACACACATCAGAGAGAGAGAGTACGGAGCAGACCACCTGAACCCGCAGCCAGATACACACAGCGCTCAGGTGTTTTCATTACACACACACACACACACGCCAGCAGAAACACCAGCCTGATATTTGTACAGGTGCATGAGAGAGAGAACGACAGGAGAGAGAATAACCTTTGAAAAGAGTAAAGACTGAAGGATATTAATAAACCATCAGCAGAGCAACCCAATACACTCTCAATTTCATTTTACACTAACTTTACTGTTCATTTTTTACCAATAACATATACAATAAAATATATAATAATAATCATTATTCCTGTAAATAAATATTCCTAAAATAATATAATAAAATAATTAAAATTAAAACAAAAAAAATAACAATGTTTAGAAAAAGTTACAAAAACAAAATTAAGAAATATCATATATATTTTATATTATAATATATTATCATATTATAAATATATTCATATTATAATAATATAATTCTTATAATAATATATTACATAATATATTCTATAATATATTCTTGGCCCATTTGAAGGAATTAAACAATGAAATGATTAAAAGGGATTTAAGGCCATAAAGAAAAAATGAAATAAGAACAGTAAAAGACGTTTCATGTCTAACTGTTGTGGTGAGGAAATCCATTTAAACTATTTGCAAATATTTTATTTTAAAATATTTTATTTTATTTTAAATGCACACAATCACTCTTATACATATAATATATTGAAAACGCTAACGTTTATTTTCTCATCGCATTAAGTTACATAACGCTATACTTTCAATTCCATTGAGTATTTTGGGTCACTGGATGATAACCGTCGGTCGTTTCACATTTCTGTCATAAAACAGTTGTTAAATATAAGTTTAGATACTTACTGTACATCTTCAGAAATACTATACAGCGGTTCTCAACCTGTTCTGCTTCAGGACAGATTTTACATTAAACATCACTTAACAAAATACCCAAATAATATATCAGACAAAAATAAAGAAAAAAGCCCTTTAAATCAGACATGAACTGCAAAGGCCCAATATTTGCTGACCTTTTACTATGAATAACTCACAGCACAAAACACATTATAGTCAAACAAATAAACTTTGCTTACTATTTTTGGTTGTAACCCAGTTGAGAAACGTGCATCTAATTTAAGAAAATATTAATTCCATCTGGTTTCTGTGTTTTTACTAATATTAACATTTATTTATTCATTCCTTCCAATTAGCCTGCCATTACCTCCACATTAAACCACTTTCACAGCGTTAAATACAAAGATTCCCGATCGAAATATCAATCCCTCATCAAACGCAACTGAAAACACTCGTGCGATTACAATAAAATCACAACCCAAACATTTTAATGTTCACTAATAAGGGGTTTATGGGAATGACGGTGGGGGTCAGAGGTCAAGCTCAATGAAAATAAACACGCCGGCATGTCGTTCAACGTGAACCCGCTCAAAAACAAAAGACGGAGAGCGCAGCATCTCACTCCCTGAACGCTGCAGAAACAGCAATATCCGGTGTTTATTTTTACTCCCCATATTATTATTTCTTTCAATTTCTGAGAGATGTGTTGTGGCGTATAGTGCTGAAGAAGAAGACAGAGGAGAGGAGAGACTTATTATACACACACACACACAATAATGAAATTTCAAATAATATAAAATAAATGAAATTTAAAGTAATATAAAATAAATGAAATTTAAATAAAAATATAGCTGCGAGCAGCGATGGCGGGCCCAAGCCGGTGGCACCGCAACCCCGGTTCCTTTAGTTACCTAAAGGCACCCGGGTGGCGGTGCCGAAGGATTTGGCCCTTTTATGATTAAATGTTAAAACGGCTTGCCATACTCTGTCATTTCGACTAGTCACAATTATGTTACAGATGTCTTAAATGATAATACAAACTATCCAAAATGTAATTACGAATAGACAAAAAGACGTTGTTGATATCTACAATGTTAATTCCGGACAGGCAAACTTAGCTTTTAAATGTTAAAAGGGCTTGCCATACAGGGACGTAGGCTCAGAGAGAGGCTCACCATATTCAAACCAAAATATCTGACTTCCTCTTGGTCCGAGCTAATGACTATGTATTAGAAAGTTGTCCGGCTTGAGGAGTACAATGTATATACCGATTTTTGTAACTGTAAATAAAACTAACAACCCCACTTTTGTCAAAAGGTGGCGCTATTTAGTCCTTGCACAATGCCCGTTTCTGAAACTTTGCACATGTCTACTGGCTAATAAATGTGATGTATCTGTTGAGTTAAGCAATTTCAATTTCAATTTCAATTTGACTGTTGAAAAGAAGTGCGCCGATTAGATACTCAGGATCGGTATCGGCTCTGACACTGCCATCTTTGACGAGGCTGATTCAAATTCTATATTGTGCATATACTATTCTATGTTAGGCACAAAAACTTTCTAAAGTACCATAAAGTTTTTGTGTACTGTATTATTAGTGTTCTGAAGCTATTATGTGATATAGAAATTAATATTTAAGTCATTAAATTCAAGAACACGAACTTTTCCCTCTCTGCGCCTGTCAGTCATTCTCCATTCAGCATTCAAACAGCACGTCACATTCGGTTACAGTCAATGATGAAACGATCTTCAAGATGATTGAATGTTAATCCTATTATACTGGATCTTTAAGATAAAGGTCTAAAGGTCTATATTTTCGAATGAAGAAACTTTTTCTTGCTGG
The DNA here is from genome assembly GCF_016745375.1 of Pimephales promelas. Next base: position 4,769,016 of record NW_024121521.1, read on the forward strand.
ACTGTAACTTAACCGTGTTACTTTCTACCGGGTGTCGGACGCTGTCGGTTAGATCACAACACTAGAGTCAGAGCACTATAATTGTTCTTCACGCACACAGTAACTGAAATTTAAAACCTTTAAAAGAAAAGGCTCAATAAACTATTGCATAGATAGATAATGTATAATACACTGTTCATAAATATGTATTTCCTTTGTGCTTTGAACTTTTCAATACGGACTCACTGCGCTGTAACTTCATGTGGCTTCAAGCACATCATTCTCCGCTCGGGATGCACATAAGTGCTTTGTGCTGCACCGTATTGGAGCCGTAATATCATAATGCAGTGACGTAATGACAGATTATTAATTGCCTTTCAATTATATGTTGCTGCGTCATTAAACATCTGTCCTATGCATTTCAAACATTTATAGCAGCCATGGCTATATTTTTTTATGATTTTTGTTATCTTGTTTTTCATGAATGTATTTTTCAAAAATAAGAGCAATGTGTATTATCTATTATTAATATGGTTTATAATAGCATTTTTGTCATAGATTATGACAAAGTAATCATATGATCCACCAGCGAGGAACCAGCAGAACAGAGTGAACATTCTTTCTGTTTAGTTCAATCCTACTTAATAGGAATTTATTTAAAATGCTCGCTCTACTCCACACCATTAATGTCTTGTGCGGACATCCGTATTTCGACTTTCGGTTTTAAGTAAGCGATTTAAAAGCTCCCAAGTCCCAGCGGAGTCACACGTTGATTAACCGGTGGGAATATACACAATAGGCCTACCTGATATTGAACACAAGAGGGCAGTATAGCACTACGTATGACTCAGATTATTATTTTTTTATGAATTTTACAACAATTCTGGCTGTTTTTGAACGTAAACATAATTCTTAAATGAAAAAAAGGAAAAATTGGGGAAGTTATAATATTTGTATAATTTAATTTAGAAACAAATGATGTATAATTACATTTTTAGAAGATATGAGGCTTTTAGTGTTTACTTTTTTGACATTACTTTAATCTTTTGCCATAGTTGCACATGTCTACTGGCTAATAAATGTGATGTATCTGTTGAGTTTCAAGCAATTTCAAGCATGCTAAGAGTCCCAAAAGCATCAAAAAAGAATGTTAAAGTTTGTTTCGTTGCCACGGCAACAGTATCAAAGATATCAAAAATTCATTCACAGGTCTACATCTGCCGTGTATTTACATTATACAGATGAAGTTTGAAGCAAATCGGTTAAAAATAAGAGAGTGATTTCAAAGCATTTTGAAAGTGACACACTTCCTGCTGCCAGTTGGTGGCGCTATAACTTTGACTCACAATAGTCACATCCATGTGATCGGTCTCTTACAGCGAAAACACTGCTGAAGTTTCATCAAGATCAGTTAATGTATGCTGAAGTTATAACACACATCCTGTTTCATGTTTCTCGCCATAATTTCGTTTCCTCGCCACGGCCAAACCGTTCGAGATATCAAAAATCCCGTGGCACTTTTCATCCTTAATGTCTTGACTTCACGCTGATCGAGTTTCGTCGAATTTGGTTCAGTGCTCTAGGAGCAATAATTTAAATTCCATTGCATGTGTTTTAAACACAACCCTAAATAGCCGACTTCCTGTTGGGCTGGGGTAAAAAGTAAGAGTGTGAAGTATATATGAAACGATGAGATCTATATGTGTACCAAGTTTCATATTATTACATGCAAGTGTGTTTGATTTATGGACCAAATTTTCAGACCAAGTTTATTGACCAAGTTAATCTGATTAATAAACTAATTATATAAAACTATTGTCAATTCACTACAATTAAACTAGTTATATGCCTTTACTTATAAAAAATAAAAATAAAAACTTATTTAAAAAATACCAGGCTTGAGAAATGTATTTTCTTTATGCAGGTCATACACACAGCAGTGAAATGGTTAAGCCCCCTCCCCCTGCACACACACACACACACACACACACACACAGACAGCCAGCCAGCAGCCAGCCAAAGACACAGAGACACAGAGACATGTAGGCTCAGAGTGGCCATATTCAAACAAAAATATCTGACTTTCTGTGGGTCCTAGCTAATAAGTGTCAATTAGAAAGTTGTCCGGCTCGAGGAGTACAATATACATACCAATTTTTGTAACTCTAGTTAAAACTAACAACCCCACTTTTGTCAAAAGGTGGCGCTACTGAGCCCTCACCACGCCCGTTTCTGAAACTTTGCACATGTCTACTGGCTAATAAATGTGATGTGTCTGTCGAGTTTCATGCAATTTGAAGCATGCTAAGGGTCTCAAAAGCATCCTAAAAGCATCCTAAAAGAAGGGTAAAGTTTGATGCGTCGCCACGGCAACAGTTTCAAAGATATCAAGAATCCATTCACAGGTCTACATCTGCCGTATGTTTACATTATACATATGAAGTTTGAAGCAAATCGGGTAAAAATAAAAGGGTGATATCAAAGCATTTTGAAAGTGACACACTTCCTGCTGCCAGTTGGTGGCGCTATAACTTTGACTCACAATAGTCACATCCATGTGATCGTCCTCTTACAGCGAACACACTGCTGAAGTTTCATCAAGATCAGTTAATGTATGCTGAAGTTATAACACACTTCCTGTTTCACGTTTCTCGCCATGATTTCGTTTCCTCGCCACGGACAAACCGTTCGAGATATCAAAAATCCCCTCGCAAACTTTCATCCTCAATGTCTTGACTTCACGCTGACCGAGTTTCGTCGAATTTGGATCAAAGCTCTAGGAGGAGTATTTCAAATTCCATTGCGAGCGTTTTACAAACAAACCTCAATAGCCGACTTCCTGTTGGGCTGGGGTAAAAAGTAAGAGCGCGAGGTATAGATGAAACGATGAGATCAACATGTGTACCGAGTTTCATATTATTACATACAAGCGTGTTTGAGTTATGGACCAAGTGTTCGGACCCCGTTCCAGGGGGCGCTGACGAGCCCCCTGCCACGCCCGGGTACCAGCTTCAGCCCGGCTCTGATGGCCGCGGGTTCTGACCCGTGTGCAAAGTTTCAAGAGTTTTCGAGCACGTTAAGGGCCCCAAAAGTGCCCAAAAGGTAGTAAAATAATAATTAATAAATATAGCTGCGAGCAGCGATGGCGGGCCCAAGCCGGTGGCACCGCAACCCCGGTTCCTTTAGTTACCTAAAGGCACCCGGGTGGCGGTGCCGAAGGCTTTGGCCCTTTTATGATTAAATGTTAAAACGGCTTGCCATACTCTGTCATTTCGACTAGTCACAATTATGTTACAGATATCTTAAATGATAATACAAACTATCCAAAATGTAATTACGAATAGACAGAAAGACGTTGTTGATATCTACAATGTTAATTCCGGACAGGCAAACTTAGCTTTTAAATGTTAAAAGGGCTTGCCATACAGGGACGTAGGCTCAGAGAGAGGCTCACCATATTCAAACCAAAATATCTGACTTCCTCTTGGTCCGAGCTAATGACTATGTATTAGAAAGTTGTCCGGCTTGAGGAGTACAATGTATATACCGATTTTTGTAACTGTAGATAAAACTAACAACCCCACTTTTGTCAAAAGGTGGCGCTATTTAGTCCTTGCACATTGCCCGTTTCTGAAACTTTGCACGTCTACTGGCTAATAAATGTGATGTATCTGTTGAGTTTCAAGCAATTTCAATTTCAATTTGACTGTTGAAAAGAAGTGCGCCGATTAGATACTCAGGATCGGTATCGGCTCTGACACTGCCATCTTTGACGAGGCTGATTCAAATTCTATATTGTGCATATACTATTCTGTTAGGCACAAAGGCACAAAAACTTTCTAAAGTACCATAAAGTTTTTGTGTACTGTATTATTAGTGTTCTGAAGCTATTATGTGATATAGAAATTAATATTTAAGTCATTAAATTCAAGAACACAAACTTTTCCCTCTCTGCGCCTGTCAGTCATTCTCCATTCAGCATTCAAACAGCACGTCACATTCGGTTACAGTCAATGATGAAACGATCTTCAATGATTCAATGTTAATCCTATTATACTGGATCTTTAAGATAAAGGTCTAAAGGTCTATATTTTCGAATGAAGAAACTTTTTCTTGCTGGACTTTATTGCTGTAACTTAATCGTGTTACTTTCTACCGGGTGTCGGACGCTGTCGGTTAGATCACAACACTAGAGTCAGAGCACTATAATTGTTCTTCACGCACACAGTAACTGAAATTTAAAACCTTTAAAAGAAAAGGCTCAATAAACTATTGCATAGATAGATAATGTATAATACACTGTTCATAAATATGTATTTCCTTTGTGCTTTGAACTTTTCAATACGGACTCAATGCGCTGTAACTTCATGTGGCTTCAAGCACATCATTCTCCGCTCGGGATGCACATAAGTGCTTTGTGCTGCACCGTATTGGAGCCGTAATATCATAATGCAGTGACGTAATGACAGATTATTAATTGCCTTTCAATTATATGTTGCTTTATAGCAGCCATGGCTATATTTTTTTTAATGATTTTTGTTATCTTGTTTTTCATGAATGTATTTTTCAAAAATAAGAGCAATGTGTATTATCTATTATTAATATGGTTTATAATAGCATTTTTGTCATAGATTATGACAAAGTAATCATATGATCCACCAGCGAGGAACCAGCAGAACAGAGTGAACATTCTTTCTGTTTAGTTCAATCCTACTTAATAGGAATTTATTTAAAATGCTCGCTCTACTCCACACCATTAATGTCTTGTGCGGACATCCGTATTTTGACTTTCGGTTTTAAGTAAGCGATTTAAAAGCTCCCAAGTCCCAGCGGAGTCACACGTTGATTAACCGGTGGGAATATACACAATAGGCCTACCTGATATTGAACACAAGAGGGCAGTATAGCACTACGTATGACTCAGATTATTATTTTTTTATGAATTTTACAACAATTCTGGCTGTTTTTGAACGTAAACACAATTCTTAAATGAAAAAAAGGAAAAATTGGGGAAGTTATAATATTTGTATAATTTAATTTAGAAACAAATGATGTATAATTACATTTTTAGAAGATATGAGGCTTTTAGTGTTTACTTTTTTGACATTACTTTAATCTTTTGCCATAGTTGCACATGTCTACTGGCTAATAAATGTGATGTATCTGTTGAGTTTCAAGCAATTTCAAGCAAGCTAAGAGTCCCAAAAGCATCAAAAAATAATGTTAAAGTTTGTTTCGTTGCCACGGCATTTTGAAAGTGACACACTTCCTGCTGCCAGTTGGTGGCGCTATAACTTTGACTCACAATAGTCACATCCATGTGATCGGTCTCTTACAGCGAAAACACTGCTGAAGTTTCATCAAGATCAGTTAATGTATGCTGAAGTTATAACACACATCCTGTTCCATGTTTCTCGCCATAATTTCGTTTCCTCGCCACGGCCAAACCGTTCGAGATATCAAAAATCCCGTGGCACTTTTTCATCCTTAATGTCTTGACTTCACGCTGATCGAGTTTCGTCGAATTTGGTTCAGTGCTCTAGGAGCAATAATTTAAATTCCATTGCATGTGTTTTAAACACAACCCTAAATAGCCAACTTCCTGTTGGGCTGGGGTAAAAAGTAAGAGTGTGAAGTATATATGAAACGATGAGATCTATATGTGTACCAAGTTTCATATTATTACATGCAAGTGTGTTTGATTTATGGACCAAATTTTCAGACCAAGTTTATTGACCAAGTTAATCTGATTAATAAACTAATTATATAAAACTATTGTCAATTCACTACAATTAAACTAGTTATATGCCTTTACTTATAAAAAATAAAAATAAAAACTTATTTAAAAAATACCAGGCTTGAGAAATGTATTTTCTTTATGCAGGTCATACACACAGCAGTGAAATGGTTAAGCCCCCTCCCCCTGCACACACACACACACACACACACAGCCAGCCAGCCAGCCAGCCAAAGGCTCAGAGTGGCCATATTCAAACAAAAATATCTGACTTTCTGTGGGTCCTAGCTAATAAGTGTCAATTAGAAAGTTGTCCGGCTCGAGGAGTACAATATACATACCAATTTTTGTAACTCTAGTTAAAACTAACCACCCCACTTTTGTCAAAAGGTGGCGCTACTGAGCCCTCACCACGCCCGTTTCTGCAACTTTGCACATGTCTACTGGCTAATAAATGTGATGTGTCTGTCGAGTTTCATGCAATTTGAAGCATGCTAAGGGTCTCAAAAGCATCCTAAAAGCATCCTAAAAGAAGGGTAAAGTTTGATGCGTCGCCACGGCAACAGTTTCAAAGATATCAAGAATCCATTCACAGGTCTACATCTGCCGTATGTTTACATTATACATATGAAGTTTGAAGCAAATCGGGTAAAAATAAAAGGGTGATATCAAAGCATTTTGAAAGTGACACACTTCCTGCTGCCAGTTGGTGGCGCTATAACTTTGACTCACAATAGTCACATCCATGTGATCGTCCTCTTACAGCGAACACACTGCTGAAGTTTCATCAAGATCAGTTAATGTATGCTGAAGTTATAACACACTTCCTGTTTCACGTTTCTCGCCATGATTTCGTTTCCTCGCCACGGACAAACCGTTCGAGATATAAAAAATCCCCTCGCAAACTTTCATCCTCAATGTCTTGACTTCACGCTGACCGAGTTTCGTCGAATGTGGATCAAAGCTCTAGGAGGAGTATTTGACATTCCATTGCGAGCGTTTTACAAACAAACCTCAATAGCCGACTTCCTGTTGGGCTGGGGTAAAAAGTAAGAGCGCGAGGTATAGATGAAACGATGAGATCAACGTGTGTACCGAGTTTCATATTATTACATACAAGCGTGTTTGAGTTATGGACCAAGTGTTCGGACCCCGTTCCAGGGGGCGCTGACGAGCCGCCCTGCCACGCCCGGGTACCATCTTCAGCCCGGCTCTGATGGCCGCGGGTTCTGACCCGTGTGCAAAGTTTCAAGAGTTTTCGAGCACGTTAAGGGCCCCAAAAGTGCCCAAAAGGTAGCAAAATAATAATAATAATAAAGAATAAATATAGCTGCGAGCAGCGATGGCGGGCCCAAGCCGGAGGCACCGCAACCCCGGTTCCTTTAGTTACCTAAAGGCACCCGGGTGGCGGTGCCGAAGGCTTTGGCCCTTTTATGATTAAATGTTAAAACGGCTTGCCATACTCTGTCATTTCGACTAGTCACAATTATGTTACAGATATCTTAAATGATAATACAAACTATCCAAAATGTAATTACGAATAGACAGAAAGACGTTGTTGATATCTACAATGTTAATTCCGGACAGGCAAACTTAGCTTTTAAATGTTAAAAGGGCTTGCCATACAGGGACGTAGGCTCAGAGAGAGGCTCACCATATTCAAACCAAAATATCTGACTTCCTCTTGGTCCGAGCTAATGACTATGTATTAGAAAGTTGTCCGGCTTGAGGAGTACAATGTATATACCGATTTTTGTAACTGTAGATAAAACTAACAACCCCACTTTTGTCAAAAGGTGGCGCTATTTAGTCCTTGCACATTGCCCGTTTCTGAAACTTTGCACGTCTACTGGCTAATAAATGTGATGTATCTGTTGAGTTTCAAGCAATTTCAATTTCAATTTGACTGTTGAAAAGAAGTGCGCCGATTAGATACTCAGGATCGGTATCGGCTCTGACACTGCCATCTTTGACGAGGCTGATTCAAATTCTATATTGTGCATATACTATTCTGTTAGGCACAAAGGCACAAAAACTTTCTAAAGTACCATAAAGTTTTTGTGTACTGTATTATTAGTGTTCTGAAGCTATTATGTGATATAGAAATTAATATTTAAGTCATTAAATTCAAGAACACAAACTTTTCCCTCTCTGCGCCTGTCAGTCATTCTCCATTCAGCATTCAAACAGCACGTCACATTCGGTTACAGTCAATGATGAAACGATCTTCAATGATTCAATGTTAATCCTATTATACTGGATCTTTAAGATAAAGGTCTAAAGGTCTATATTTTCGAATGAAGAAACTTTTTCTTGCTGGACTTTATTGCTGTAACTTAATCGTGTTACTTTCTACCGGGTGTCGGACGCTGTCGGTTAGATCACAACACTAGAGTCAGAGCACTATAATTGTTCTTCACGCACACAGTAACTGAAATTTAAAACCTTTAAAAGAAAAGGCTCAATAAACTATTGCATAGATAGATAATGTATAATACACTGTTCATAAATATGTATTTCCTTTGTGCTTTGAACTTTTCAATACGGACTCAATGCGCTGTAACTTCATGTGGCTTCAAGCACATCATTCTCCGCTCGGGATGCACATAAGTGCTTTGTGCTGCACCGTATTGGAGCCGTAATATCATAATGCAGTGACGTAATGACAGATTATTAATTGCCTTTCAATTATATGTTGCTTTATAGCAGCCATGGCTATATTTTTTTTAATGATTTTTGTTATCTTGTTTTTCATGAATGTATTTTTCAAAAATAAGAGCAATGTGTATTATCTATTATTAATATGGTTTATAATAGCATTTTTGTCATAGATTATGACAAAGTAATCATATGATCCACCAGCGAGGAACCAGCAGAACAGAGTGAACATTCTTTCTGTTTAGTTCAATCCTACTTAATAGGAATTTATTTAAAATGCTCGCTCTACTCCACACCATTAATGTCTTGTGCGGACATCCGTATTTTGACTTTCGGTTTTAAGTAAGCGATTTAAAAGCTCCCAAGTCCCAGCGGAGTCACACGTTGATTAACCGGTGGGAATATACACAATAGGCCTACCTGATATTGAACACAAGAGGGCAGTATAGCACTACGTATGACTCAGATTATTATTTTTTTATGAATTTTACAACAATTCTGGCTGTTTTTGAACGTAAACACAATTCTTAAATGAAAAAAAAGGAAAAATTGGGGAAGTTATAATATTTGTATAATTTAATTTAGAAACAAATGATGTATAATTACATTTTTAGAAGATATGAGGCTTTTAGTGTTTACTTTTTTGACATTACTTTAATCTTTTGCCATAGTTGCACATGTCTATTGGCTAATAAATGTGATGTATCTGTTGAGTTTCAAGCAATTTCAAGCAAGCTAAGAGTCCCAAAAGCATCAAAAAATAATGTTAAAGTTTGTTTCGTTGCCACGGCATTTTGAAAGTGACACACTTCCTGCTGCCAGTTGGTGGCGCTATAACTTTGACTCACAATAGTCACATCCATGTGATCGGTCTCTTACAGCGAAAACACTGCTGAAGTTTCATCAAGATCAGTTAATGTATGCTGAAGTTATAACACACATCCTGTTCCATGTTTCTCGCCATAATTTCGTTTCCTCGCCACGGCCAAACCGTTCGAGATATCAAAAATCCCGTGGCACTTTTTCATCCTTAATGTCTTGACTTCACGCTGATCGAGTTTCGTCGAATTTGGTTCAGTGCTCTAGGAGCAATAATTTAAATTACATTGCATGTGTTTTAAACACAACCCTAAATAGCCAACTTCCTGTTGGGCTGGGGTAAAAAGTAAGAGTGTGAAGTATATATGAAACGATGAGATCTATATGTGTACCAAGTTTCATATTATTACATGCAAGTGTGTTTGATTTATGGACCAAATTTTCAGACCAAGTTTATTGACCAAGTTAATCTGATTAATAAACTAATTATATAAAACTATTGTCAATTCACTACAATTAAACTAGTTATATGCCTTTACTTATAAAAAATAAAAATAAAAACTTATTTAAAAAATACCAGGCTTGAGAAATGTATTTTCTTTATGCAGGTCATACACACAGCAGTGAAATGGTTAAGCCCCCTCCCCCTGCACACACACACACACACACACACACACACACAGACAGCCAGCCAGCCAGCCAAAGGCTCAGAGTGGCCATATTCAAACAAAAATATCTGACTTTCTGTGGGTCCTAGCTAATAAGTGTCAATTAGAAAGTTGTCCGGCTCGAGGAGTACAATATACATACCAATTTTTGTAACTCTAGTTAAAACTAACCACCCCACTTTTGTCAAAAGGTGGCGCTACTGAGCCCTCACCACGCCCGTTTCTGCAACTTTGCACATGTCTACTGGCTAATAAATGTGATGTGTCTGTCGAGTTTCATGCAATTTGAAGCATGCTAAGGGTCTCAAAAGCATCCTAAAAGCATCCTAAAAGAAGGGTAAAGTTTGATGCGTCGCCACGGCAACAGTTTCAAAGATATCAAGAATCCATTCACAGGTCTACATCTGCCGTATGTTTACATTATACATATGAAGTTTGAAGCAAATCGGGTAAAAATAAAAGGGTGATATCTAAGCATTTTGAAAGTGACACACTTCCTGCTGCCAGTTGGTGGCGCTATAACTTTGACTCACAATAGTCACATCCATGTGATCGTCCTCTTACAGCGAACACACTGCTGAAGTTTCATCAAGATCAGTTAATGTATGCTGAAGTTATAACACACTTCCTGTTTCACGTTTCTCGCCATGATTTCGTTTCCTCGCCACGGACAAACCGTTCGAGATATAAAAAATCCCCTCGCAAACTTTCATCCTCAATGTCTTGACTTCACGCTGACCGAGTTTCGTCGAATGTGGATCAAAGCTCTAGGAGGAGTATTTGACATTCCATTGCGAGCGTTTTACAAACAAACCTCAATAGCCAACTTCCTGTTGGGCTGGGGTAAAAAGTAAGAGCGCGAGGTATAGATGAAACGATGAGATCAACATGTGTACCGAGTTTCATATTATTACATACAAGCGTGTTTGAGTTATGGACCAAGTGTTCGGACCCCGTTCCAGGGGGCGCTGACGAGCTGCCCTGCCACGCCCGGGTACCATCTTCAGCCCGGCTCTGATGGCCGCGGGTTCTGACCCGTGTGCAAAGTTTCAAGAGTTTTCGAGCACGTTAAGGGCCCCAAAAGTGCCCAAAAGGTAAAATAATATAAATAAAAATAAATATAGCTGCGAGCAGCGATGGCGGGCCCAAGCCGGTTGGCACCGCAACCCCGGTTCTTTAGTTACCTAAAGGCACCGGGGTGGCGGTGCCGAAGGCTTTGGCCCTTTCATGATTAAATGTTAAAACGGCTTGCCATAGTCTGTCATTTTGACTAGTCACAATTATGTTACAGATATCTTAAATGATAATACAAACTATCCAAAATGTAATTACGACTAGACAGAAGACATTGTTGATATCTACAATGTTAATTCCGGATAGGCAAACTTAGCTTTTAAATGTTAAAGGGCTTGCCATACACGGACGTAGGCTCAGA
>NW_024121521.1:4780811-4985811 GCF_016745375.1 Pimephales promelas
CCTGCAGCTGGTGCTCCTGGACGCGGGCATCGTGACGCAGCTCAGCCGAGCGGATCAGCGCAACTTCAGAGACGTGTTCACCGCTGTCGTTCTCAAGCAGGTGAAGGACACGTGTGGATTGTTTGCGGTCCGTTTTCTTAATTTCCCGTACCCATGTTCACCCAAAAATGAAAATTAAGTCATTAATTACTCACCCCCATGCTGTACCAACCCCGTAAGACCTTCGTTCGGATTAGAAAAGTCTTGTGGTGTATTCCAGACTAAATGTTGACCTCATGACCTTTGTGTTGCCAGGGCGAGCGAGTTGCAGAGTTAATCCTTCATCACGCCCGCGCCAACGAGTGCCAGGATGTGACGCGTTTCAAGAAGGAAATGGCCCAACTAGTGGATCATGCACTCAGTGACACACTCTCCCTGGGGAAGGTGCGGAGTTACACACACCTCCATCACTTCCATAACTCACGAGAGATCGAAGTTGGCAAAAGTTTGGAATAATTATGCTATTTTTAATGTTTATGCTTGCTTATTGGATTAAAAAATACAGCACAAACTGTGAACTATTATTACAATTTTAATTATTACAATAACACTGCATTATATCCATCTAGACGTGTGTATCGGCCTCATTTCGACTGACCACTGTGTATAATCTCTGCTGAGAGATTTCTGTATTGCTGAGATTAAAATGTTGCTTTACATGCCGAGTGTGTGTTGTTTTCTAGATTCAGGTGTCCGACCTGCTGTCGCGAGTCTTTGGTTTACTGATCCGTCACAAGGTGAGAGCCGCTGCTTTACATGATGTTAAATTACTCCAAACTTAAACTGGTGCATCATTTGGTATTAGCAGAAGTTAGCAGATGCTTAATGTAACATCTAGAGCCCGACCGATAAAGGATTTTGAAGGCCGATACCGATACAAATATTTTTGGGTTTTAAAATCCGATATTACAATATTTTATTTATTTATTTATATTTTATAAATATTTATAAAATATTTTTTATATTTAAAATAATATTTTAATATTATTTTAGCCGATATTTTATTTATTTATTTATTTTTTTAAACTGGACATTATAGTCACAAATGTTCTTTTAATTGTTATTCAAGCAATGTATGTATCGTGACCAACTCAACGAGTGTTGCCAACAGGAACGGTGTAGAGTGCCCTCTGGTGGACAAACTATACAACTCCAACACTCGTGACATGGTTCAAGCGTGTTTCGTCCGTTTTTATTTTATTTTTGAAATATTCAATTATCGGCCGTTATAACTGCCGATACCGATAGTTTGGAAAATGCCTAATATCGGCCGATAATATCAATCTGGCTCTAGTAACATCTATAGTCTTAGTAAATTATTCTAAAAAACGAATTACTAGCTACTAATTACATCTTCAACAGTGTAATTAGATTACTGTACTATTTTAAAAATGATTGCATTACTAATTACTGTCTAAATCTGCTATCAAAAATAGCTGTAATGCGACTCTACACTCTTGCCTCATAGTATTCATATATTCGGTTCTGTGAATATGCAAATGAGCCCCGCCTCCACTCAATCATTCACTCAGAGATCCACTGGTTGATGATCACACGTTAATCTGATTGGTTGAAGGTCGTTTGTGACGTCAGAAACACCAGCGATTTCACACACCGTCTTCTGTTCACTGCAGTTTTAAGGAGGAAATACTCAGCAATGCTGTCCACTTATGAATTTACACATGCACAGCACATTAAAAACACCACATAGACATATAAACAACATTAAAACCTTGATTTTCACTTAAGTGAGGTGTGTTTTGCTCTGCTCATGGCAGGTGAAGTTGGAGAGTAATTTCGCATCGATGGTGTTTGCCATCATGGTCCTGGAGGGTTTGGGCAGATCGCTGGACCCCAACCTAGACATCCTGGAGATCGCCAAACCCCTCCTGCTGAAAAACTGCACCTCGCTCCTCTGACACGCGTCCATCACACTGCCAACATTTACCTCAAAAATGAGTGTCAATCAGGGAATTTAACCTCACTGAGAGAGGAAACCGTACATATATGGGATCAATTTACAAGAGTTCGGTCCATCTACAGGGTTCCCGGATCAATAATATAAAGTAGACTGTGAAGCTGAGACTGGATTGTACTGACAGGGCCAAATTCAATCTTCATATGTGAACTAAATCCTACAGTCCTGAAGTTTACAGACTTTAAGATGCTAAATTCAATGTAAGGTTCAATTCAATTACAAGGTTATTTATAACCTTTTATGTATGAAAAACAATAATATATATATATACATTTCCACCTGTTGGGCTGCTTTCACTTATGTTTGAGTGCTTTTAGACCCAAACCCTGAAAAAGTACATATACTATTGTGTAGCAGAAGTCTGTTGTATTAGATTATAGACTTAGTGCTTACAATCTATGCAAATGTAAAGGATCCAGATTTTATCCATAGACAATGTCCTTTTGTTTGTTTGTGTTCAGTTAACATAAAAATGGTTAAATATATAAAAAGTTGGCCTGTGCCCATTAAATGTGTCTGAAACAAACTTGTCAATCAAACTTTGTGATTTTTACCTGATCCCTGAGGATGAGTTTATCAATTGTGTTAATCTCTAATCTTTCCTTCTTTCCCCGTCCACATGACTGTGTTTTGTTATTTACCCTCTGAGAAATGGATGAAAATAACTACTTTGTGTATTTTGCACACTTTTGCCTGAATTAAACGGAATTAAATGAATAATCTATACTTTGACAGAGACCTTTTGTTTCAATTTGTCTTTTTTATGATGTATGCACAGCGTATACGTGCTAACCCTATGTATGGTAAATGTTTATATATGTCATATCACGTGGTCACGGACGTCGCGGTGTTGCCATAGAGATAGAAGCGTCCGCCGGAAGTGAGGAGGAAAGGAGCGTGATGGCGGACGACGCGATGAAAACGGTGAGAAATGATGGATATTTTAGTTAAATTGCTCAATCTATTGCATTAAATACCTTAAATATGAACAAAGATCTTCTTTATGGTGGTCTATGGTAGCCTATAACCGCTATTCTTATAAGCGTTATTTAACAGTTACCTTCTCGTCAGATTGATTAACTTTATCTCCGAAGAGAAAACAATCGGAAAGATTGACATTTTAAATAACAAAAGTTGCCTGTATTTTATTAATATTTCATTGATTCTTGAAAAGCAAAGCCTGTCAATACAGACTTGCCTTAAAATCAAAATAAGCTTATATTAAAAGAAATAGTCTAATTTATTGCGTTGTTTGCCTTGACAAACTGTCATTAAGTTACTCTAATGCAAATAAACTGATGTAATTGTAAATAAGTTATATAGTTTATTGGTTACACTGTCTTTTCATTTTCTAAAAATATTACGCCAAAACAAAAAAAAAAAAAAAAAAAAATGAAAAAAAAATTAAATGCGTAATATTTGTCAGCAGTCAAAGTGCACAACAATAAGACGAAATAAAATGTACACAAATTAATTCCTGCACACATGATTTGACTGAGTGTGTTGACATATTGGTAACACTTTATTTTACAGTCACACATGTAGTGACTATAATAATAACTCTAAATTAAGTAAAAATAACCCTAAACCAAACAAACCCCAGCCTTATAGTAAGTACACTACAGTTTATTCTACTCAGTGCTTAAATGTATAATTGCACTGTAACAAAGACACCTTAAAATAAAGTGTAAATGACATATTTCCACTTTTCTGTGAGTAGGATGTGCAGCTGCCTGCGGCCACAGACCTCAAGAAGCCTCGTCTAAAGAAAGGTAAGAAGGACGACTCTATATACATTTATTATACAATTCATTATGATAAAGTAATACAAAACAAAACGAGCGCATTTTCAGGGTTCTCCACTTTTGGACGCCACTGAATCCATTCATCCTGTGGGTGGCGCTGTTTTGCTTTATTTTCAGTGAAGAGGATTATGGCTCAGAGGGAAAAGTCTGTCCAGGAATAGAACGGATTGAGATTAGATTTTGCCGGGGGGCTTGTGAGCAAGAGGAGAAAGATGCAGACGCTGCATGTCACAGCGGACGGGCTCCTTTTGTTCGGGTCTTCTTTTGAGTCTTGTGTGGCCCCCCGTTGCGAGAAGAGACCGCTACGTCTCACAGCGATTTTCAATGCCGCCTTTTGATATTTGCATTTTCAAGATTAGTCCCGTTAATGTCCTAAACAAGATGAAACAGCTTCTTCTGTGTAAACAGGCTCCTCTCTTTAATCTTTGGCCCAAAAATGTCTTTGTATTAGATGGGAATTATCAAGGAAACACATTTTATAAGTAAAACATTTGTCAGGCAGGCCAATTCAAACACGCTGAGACTTCAAACATGATGAAGAAAAGTGAACATTAAGATCCTGCAGACTTTTCGAAGTGCCTAGACTCTGTTGTATTGTTACGAGCTTATAAAGATTGATTTTTCATCTGTCTGCAGCTCCTGAGCTTCCAATTCTGGAGAGGAGAAACTGGCTTATACATCTGCATTACATCCGCAAAGATTATGAGACCTGCAAGGTAAAAGCTGAACCTCCTACAGAGCCAGAGGCCGTAAAGAATACTCTTAATAAAGTGAATTGATTTTTGTTCCTTCTGATTTCAGGCCATCATTAAAGAACAGCTGCATGAAACTCAAGGCATGTGTGAATATGCTGTGTATGTACAAGGTCAGTGAAAAATACACCGTAAACCGACTTCAATGAAGTCAGTGTTACAGACTATAACTATAACTTGAATTGAATTAGGGTTGTGAAATAAAATATTAAATAAATTGATTATTTTTTACTTGCAGATCATGTTCAAAATGGTATAGTACCATAAAATTAGCACACAACTGTACATGAAATACCCATATGACCTGCCAATATGCACTAAAATGTGTTATTAATATATCAAATTTATAAAAAAAAAAATTATATTTATATATAACATTAATTGTGAATAAATAATATATATATATAACATATATATACATGCACATATTTCTTAAATATATACATGCATGTGTGGGTATTTATATATACATACTACACAAACATATTATGTAAACACAAACTTTTATTTTGGATGCGATTAATCGTTGCCCATCCCTATGCCAAACATATAACATGCTAGAAACATAATAATCTCTGACATGTAATGAGGTCATTTGACATTGTTGTTTCAGCGTTAAACTTTAGTATGCAGTACACGGTATACTGTGCAGTAAGCATACACTGGTTAATGAGTGTGTGTGTGTGTGTGTGCAGCTCTGATCATGCGGTTAGAAGGGAAGATCCAGCAGTCTCTGGAGTTGTTTCAGAGTTGTGCGATCCTCAACCCCAAAAGCTCAGACAACCTCAAGCAAGTGGCGCGATCACTGTAAGCACGTTTCAAACACACGAGTGCTGTTAAAATATGGTTTATATGGTGTGTCTGTTTAGCTGGTTTGGATCAGTGTAAACTGAATAGAAGTTGAACTGTGTTTAGTTTCCTGTTAGGGAAGCACAAAGCTGCTATCGAGGTTTATAATGAAGCTGCGCGTCTCAATCAGAAAGACTGGGTGAGTACACGACTGTGTCTTTAAATGAGGAATCCACAATTTTGTTCAATAGAACACACACATTTTGTTCACACAACTCTTTTCCTTAAAATGACAATATTTATTAGGGTTTATATTGTATGTATTTATTTAAATTGTTAAGGTACGGTAGGGGTCAGGGTTTATACTGTATATTTGTGTGTATTTAATGTATTTTTGTATTTTAATTATTCACTTAGTGTCAAGGTTTATATTTTATTTATTCATTTAAATGTGTTAATTTAGTTGTTAGGGTTTAGATTTTATTGATTTAAATAGTTCATTTAGGAGTTTTTTTTATATTTTATATTTTTGTGAAGTTAATTTAGTTATATATATATATATATAATTTTTATATTAGGGCTGTGCAAAAATTAATTGCGAAATAATCCAAAATAAAAGTCTGTGTTTACATAATATATTTGTGTGTGCTGTATATAATTATTTTGTATATATAAATACCTATGCATGCATGTATATATTTAAGAATTATTTGCGTTTAAATTCTGTATATATATTATAAATACATAATCTATATTATATAAATATAAATATTTATGAATAACACATTTTCTTAAATATATACATGCATATGTATACAAAATAATTATATACAGCACACACAAATATATTATGTAAACACAGACTTTTATTTTGGATGCGATTAATCGCAATTAATTTTTGCACAGCCCTATTTTATATTATTTAGTTTAAAGCTTAGTAGCCCCAGTTACCAATAATTTTAATTATCCAGAAAAAAAAGAGTATATTCTTCAGATTTAGTTGTTTTTTGTGGCGGAAAGATTGTGTGAACTTTCATTTTAATCACCTGTAATTTAATGAGATGCATGTGAAATATTGATTTAATGTGTGATTATTTGTACTTGCAGGAGATCAGCCATAATCTGGGCATTTGCTACATCTACACCAAAGACTTAAGAAGTGTAAGATTCAGTTCATATTTACCATATTACTGTAGTAGTAACACATTATGTCTTTAATTGATACAGGCTTTTGTGTGATGTGTTTGAGTGGATTTGAATGGCGTTGTGTTGAACATGTCCTCTCTGTGTCCTCTCGCAGGCAGAAGAGCAGTTAAAC
This sequence comes from Pimephales promelas, assembly GCF_016745375.1. The sequence goes on from NW_024121521.1 coordinate 4,787,493, forward strand.
TTGGCATTACAGCTGAACAAACACGATCTGACCTTCATGATGCTGGGAAAAATCCACTTGCTGCAGGGAGACACGGAGAAAGCCATCGACGTCTACAAGAGCGCTGTGGAGTACGTCTCAATACACATCCTCACTTTTTATTCTGTTGTAGTAGCATTTCACCCAAACCATCATAGTTCTTGCACTCGTGTAAATCCACAGAGAGCATCCACTCATGTTTGGTTGAACATGTGAAGTCGTGAGCGTTCGGATTTGAAGCTTCATAACACGAGCACTGACACGTGTTTTGTCACCAGTCACATTTGACACTTGAAGTGTTTTGTGGTGACGTACCCAGAATGCATTTCGACAGATTTTTCGCTCAGCGCGAGTAAAGATGTACGAGTTGCAGGAGAGAGGAACTTCAGACGCCTAGAGATGCACTCAGCGTGTCGCTCTGCCACGGCGCAGATAAGACGCCCAAGGCAGCAAAGCATGCTGGGATCCGTGAAGCACTCTTAGCTGTAATTAATCACATTTACCACTCTAACATCTCCCTTTTCTTTTTCTCTGTCTACCTCTTCGTTTTAATCTTTCTCTTTGTCTTCTCAAGAAAACCCGGAGGACTTGCTGAAGTAGTTCGTCTTTTCTCCTTAAAGCGACAGTTCACCAAAAGACTGTCACTGTTTACTCACCCTCATGTTGTCCAAACCCACGTGACGTTCTTTCTTCAGTGGAAAACAAAAGTAGGCTAAATCTTCCCGCTGCTCTTTTCCACGCAACAAAAAGTCAAAGTCTGTCAAGCTCAGAAGAACATGCAACGGCACCGTAAATGTATAAGAACAGGAGACCGAGTCACGTGTGCAGTTCTGCAGACCTATATTTTTCAACTATAACTTAAACTATACCCATTTAATAATATTTTCATATTATTATTATGTTTTATTTAGGGCTGTCAAATGATTAATTGCAATTAATCACATCCAAAATAAAAATTTGTGTTTACATAATATATGTGGGTGCACTGTGTATAATTATTTTATATATAAATACACACACATGCTTGTATGTATTTAAGAAATATTTTCATATATATACTGTATATAGAGTTATATATAATTTATATTATATATAAATATAAATATTTTATTTATAAATATTTTTTTTTTCTTCAATATACATGCATGTGTGTGTATTTATATATACAAAATAATTATACACAGTGCACCCACATATATTATGTAAACACAAACTTTTATTTCGGATGCGATTAATCGCGATTGATAATTTGACAGCCCTAGCTTTATTATTATTATACAAATATATAAACGCATATATTTTTATTTCTACATAAATATAAAATAATTTTACAGAATATATTAATAATTTGTATTATTTGCATTATGATAACAAAAAATTATAATGCTGAATTGTAATTAAAATTATGTTAAAATGCAAAAACGTTTAAAAATAGCCTTCGTTATCTTAAATATTATTTCTTATTTCTTTGTTTTGATTGGTGGAGTCAGTGATGGCCAATGACACTAGTCTTCATGAGCTCTATTTACATTGATTATATATTGTCTCCTTTAGAGAAAGTCTTTGTAAATAATAATGACAGAGTTTTTTAGGGTCAGCTAAAGACACTTTTTTAATGTTCAACAACTGAAAGTGCAAAAGGAATCACTAATCTGCTTTTCTCGGCGGGAATCCAACGATTTGATGACTCTTGATTACTGTTGTTGACTTTCCTCTCTTCCCGGAGAGCAGAAATGGAGATGACTCTGAAGATTCTCCTCCTCTTGTCCACACACACTCTGGCTCGGATATCAGAGAACCGCGGGGAGCTTTGAGTGTGTGTGAGATCTCATTATCGCAGGCGTCCCACTGAGCTGATGAATTAGTAACATGCGGCAGTGGGACGCTTTCAGAGATCCCACATATCCACCCGCTTCACCTCACTATAGCGGGAAGATGTGCCTCACAGCCAGCATGAATTAATAACAGCTTGCTGCTGGCATGAGCCGCTCACACACACACACACACGACCCGAGAAAAGCCTGCTTTCATCATTCTCAAGTGTGTCACTCGCCACAGCAAGACCTGTTTCTGAATCAATATGCTTTAGTCCTGGAACAGCAACTAATAAGCACACAGCTTATAGTAACTCAAATCTGATTGGTCGACTGAAGTCTGATACTTTGCTAAGTCAGATTAAGCTGAAAGGAAGGAATATAGACCATTTTGGAAGATGTAAACAACACTGGTCCAGAAGCACTTCCTGTTTCAGTTTTTTAACACTACATAAAAGCTGGGATAAAAATACAACCAACAGAGCATTTAAAACTGAATCAAAAAGTTAAACAAACATCTTTAAGATGTTTTCTTTACAGTTACAAACTGAAACAGGAAGTGTTTCTGGACCAGTGTTGTTTACTGTACATCTTGCAAAATGGTCTATAATCACAATTCTGTCATAATTTACAATGCTTTACGTATTTTCTTCCATGAAACACAAAAAGAGACGTTTAGTCTGCTCTTTTCCATACAATGAGAGTTAATGGTGTTCTAACTGAAACTTTGAATTATAAGGCGTTATTAGTTGAGTTATTAATGACAAGTGTTCATATTAATATGTGTTATCATGTTAAACTGGTTTGTGAGATGAATAATGAAATCATAAAAAATTAAATAATTACATTTGAAATAAAAAGAATAAATATTAAAAAAAAACATTTTATTTGTTTACCTTGAGCGTAATGGGACTATTAACCAACATACTGGAAACTGTGAACATGTTATTATGTTGAAATATTAACTTTTATATCTTTAGGTAAATATTTTAGGTCGGCTGACAAAAAACGCTTGGGAATTACTCTGTAAAAAAAAAAAAGTAATTTCAACTTTTCATTAAACCTTGAATCTTGTATAACTTGTATTTGATGAGTTAAAGCAATGTAAAACATATGTAGTAATGCATTATTGATCATATACTTTTTTACAGTGTAATGACAATGTGCTTAATTTTCTGGAAATTAATGTTAGAGTGTAAAAGCTTTTTAAACATGCTTTCTTATTAATATAAATGAGCAAATAAGTTAATAAATTAATACATAAGTATAAGTAAATTAATAAATAAGTTTCTTATTTTTTACATGCTTGATTTTAGGTTGAAATATTGCCGTTTTCTCTGTCAGGTTTTCTCCCGAGAACACGGAGCTGTTGACCACGCTGGGACTGCTCTACATGCAGGTGAGGGACGAGTGTGTGACGTGTGCAAATCATTCATACCTTCCGTTTGATTTCAGACACACAAGATGATGATGATTAGGGACTTTTACTAGCACTTAACCCTAAAAATGTCTTTTCTTAATGTGTAGACTTGAAGTGTTGGTCTGGTGGATGATGAAATAGCAGAATCACATATTTATATTAAAAGCTAGACAATGTTATAAACCCCTAGCGTAAAATGTGTCTGTTATTCTTGTTCTTGTCCACTTTTGTCTTAGCTTGGGAAATACCAGAAAGCCTTCGAGCACCTCGGGAACGCTCTGACATACGACCCTAATAACTTCAAGGTGGGATGAAGTGTGTGTAATCCTCATTACTGTTATACATCCCAACATGTGTAAATCATGGAAACAATGTTACTATTATAGAAACACTATTATTAAATATTGGCTGTAATTAAAAGATCATTTTTATTGTTTGTTTTTATTTTTGCATTCTCCCAATCTGTTGTTTCTCGTGTGTGTGTGTGTGTGTGTGTTCAGGCCATCCTCGCGGCCGGCAGTATGATGCAGACTCATGGAGATTATGACGTGGCCATGAACAAGTATCGTGTAGCGGCATACGCTGTCCCCGAGAGCCCCCCGCTCTGGAATAACATCGGCATGTGCTTCTTCGGCAAAAAGAAATACGTTGCTGTGAGTGTGACAGACCATCATGCCTTTCTTTCATCCACTGTGGTTTTCATGCCCTCCTGCTTCTCTCCTCCAGGCCATCAGCTGTCTGAAGAGGGCCAACTATCTGTCTCCGTTTGATTGGAAGATCCTGTATAATCTGGGTTTGGTTCACCTCACCATGCAACAGTACGCGTCAGCTTTCCACTTCCTGAGCGCCGCCATTAACCTGCGGCCACGCATGAGCGAGCTCTACATGCTTCTGGCCGGTAAATATTTCACAGACTTTGTTTTCAGACGCCTGTTTTTAAAGGGACACTCCATCCATTTGCATTGAACGGATAGTTCACCTAAAAATGAAGTCATTAATTACTCACCCCCATGCTGTACCAACCCCGTAAGACCTTCGTTCGTCTTCGAAACACAAAGATATTTTTGATTAAATCTGAGAGGTGGATCACTGCCACATTGGCTGCCTAAGGGATCGAAACTTGACGGCCCAGAAAGTCATCAAAGAAAATGTTTAAATATTCCATTTGAGCCGATATTATCGGCCGATATTAGGCATTTTCCAAACTTTCGGTATCGGCAGTTATAATGACCGATAAATGAATATTTCAACAATAAAATTAAAACGGACGAAACACGCTTGAACCATGTCATGAGTGTTGGAGTTGTATAGTTTGTCCACCAGAGGGCACTCTACACCGTTCCTGTTGGCAACACTCGTTGAGTTGGTCACGATACATACATTGCATCATCCCCATCAGTTCTCTAAACTCAAATAAGCATGACAAAATTTGTGACTATCATGTCCAGTTTAAAAAAAATAAAAAAATAAATAAATAAAATATCGGCCGATATATCGGAATATCGGATTTTAAAACCCCAAAATATTTGTATCGGTATCGGCCTTCAAAATTCTTTATCGGGTTGGGCTCTATATTCCATGTGACTACAGTGGCTCAACTATAAGTTTATCAAGCGACGAAACTACTTTTTGTGCGAAAAAAAAAAAAAAAATAACGACTTTATTCGACTACTCCATTTCTTACTTGTGGACCTGAGACGAGAGTTTAAGAGATTTCCACGACGCATGCGCCAGAACTGAACTGAAGTAGTAGAAAAATAACATAGTTCTCGCATGCGAACTCTCGTCTCAGGCCCACAAGGAAGAAAATTTCAGAAAAGTCGTTATTTTTCGCACAAAAAGTATTCTCGTCGCTTGATAAACTTAAGGTTGAGCCACTGTAGTCACTCGGACAATTTTAACGATGTCTTTAATAACTTTCTGAGCTGGCAACTTACAGAATTTAATTTTTTGGGTAACTATCCCTTTAAAGGTGGATGTGATTGGACCACCAGCGGACCAATCAGGTGAGATGAAAACAAAATAATTGTTTTGGTCATGGAAACTTGCAAAAACAAAATGCTTAGGCATGATTTTATGATTTGATCCTCACAAACTTCATCAAATCCAACTAGTCTATGAATCACGTTTACCAAATAAATCCTGGGATGCTCAACAAAAAACGTATATGACTTCAACACTGGGTAACTGGACTAACCAGCGGACCAATCGCAAATGTTGGTTTGAGTTGAATGATTTAGTTGAATCCCCTCTGAAGCGTCTCACACGATTGCGTCAGACACAAGTCATTTATGTGTACGAAACATGAATCCGCTTTGTATTACAGATATTTTGCAGTGTTGATTTTGTTATTAATAATCAAATATATTGTTATTAGCTGTTAAAGTCATGTTCCTAAAGCTCAGTGTAAGTGTGAGAATCCAGTTGTTGATTATTTGTTCTCTGACCTTCATCAGTTGCCCTGACCAATCTGGATGACCCGGATAACGCCCGCAGGTCTTACGAACAGGCGGTTCAGCTCGATGAGTATGTTCTCAAACCCTGATCTGTGCTGGGAAATCATGAGCCAATGCAGAGCTAGAGTTTAATGAGTGAGTTTTCCTGGCAGGTCAAACCCGCTGGTGAACCTGAACTTTGCGGTGTTCCAGTATAATCAGGGCGATAAGAAGGCCGCCCTGCAGCAGTTCCAGGAGATGGAGAGGAAGGTCAACGCTCAGATCGAGAGTGACAGCAACACAGAGTTTGACCCTGAGGTACCACTGCTCTAATTCTGGACGAGAACTGCTCACTCAGACTAGACTGACACTGAATGGGACGAAGCGGTTCTGGTCATGGATATGTGCTTTACTAGCAATAAAAAGCTCAAAACAAATCTTTTAAAGCCACAATCCTCACAAAATGTCTCAAATCTGTGAATCACCTGTAGAAGAAAAAATAGAGATTTAAAGGGATAGTTAACTTTGAAATTAATTTTTGATATGTTTTATCTTACCTCAAGGGCATCCAAGATGTAGGTGTCTTTGTTTCCACAGTATTTTCAATTTCGACATTTTTCAGTCAAACACTGGAGGCTAAGGGGGTCCACCAAAGAGCATGCACAGAGAAGTAAAAATTAAACATGATTTAATGAAATCAAACTCGTAGATGTAAGTACACATTGATGGCCTAAGACATGAAACGAACGGTTTTTGTGAGAAAACCAACAGTATTTATATCGTTTTTTTACCTAATATCGGAAAGAAAACGAACGTGAGAAAACGGTTTGTGAGAAAACGAACAGTATTTATATCGATTTTTTACCTAATATCGAGCGGTTTTTGTGAGAAAACGAACAGTATTTATATTGTTTTTTTTACCTTATATCGTTTTTTTTTTTTACCTAAATCATGTTTAATTTGGACTTCTCTGTGCTGCTCTTTGGTGGACCCCCTTAGCCTCCAGTGTATGACTGATAGACAACAACGGTTTGACTGAAAAATGGCAAAATTGAAAATACTGTGGAAACAAAGACACCTACATCTTGGATGCCCTTGAGGTAAGATAAAACATATCAAAAATTAATTTCAAAGTGAACTATCCCTTTAATATCACTATTATAGTTTTTTTCCTTTACAATTCAACCTTTCTTTCTCCCAAATTGTCCTTACCATAATGTGTCCCATCATAAATATATATTTTTGTATAATTCTTATTTATAAATGGTAGTTTCTTAAAACTTTTTTATTTGGTTTTATTCAGCTTTTTTTTTTTTTACATCTTCATCAATGCATGAAAACGTATTCTCTATATCAGTGTTGGTGTCTTGAGTTTCCTCCGCGAACAAACACGTCTCAATATTCCTCATTATAATAATTAATATGTGTATTAATGGTTGAGTTAGCTGGTAGTGTGTTAAACTGGTGGCTATGGTCATTTCCTAAACACACTTGAAGCGCTTGACCCAGCTGACCAATAATAATCTGAGAATTATAAACTGAGAATAATCAACATTTAAGCAGGGTAAAGACTTGGTAAAGGGCAAGTCTCTTTTAATGTAAAATAATAAAAACGTATTTTCCTATTTTCTCAATCTGTTCCTCATTATATCAGTCTGGTAATTAGTGAAAATGATGATTGGGTCTTTCTCACACAGATGGTTGAAATGGCTCAGAAAATAGGCAGTGCTCTACAGGCGGGTGAGAACCTGTACTGGAGCAAACCAGGCAAAGACGGCAAGACCAGCCACCGGTCCTCCTCCTCCTCCTCCTCCAGCAAAACCAGCAGCTCCCAGCAGCCCCTGGGCACCAACCAGGCCCTGGGTCAGGCCATGTCTTCAGCCGCTGGCTACAGCAAGAGCATGCAGATCTCCACAGGTGCACAGACACTGTTGTTGTGCGGATGAACACATTAAAAGTTTTCTGTTAGAACTGTGTCGTGTAAGCGGCCCTTAATAACTACTAATCTTTGCAACAGAAGTGACTAACTTTAGCTGGACTGTAACTTGATTCTAGAGCTGCTGTAAAGCCTAAACTCTCTCTGTTACTGTAATCTCCTGTTATCACTGTAAAGCTGCTTTCAAACAGTGCTGTAGAAATGAAGGAGACTCATCCTAATGCTCCGTTTTTCTCTCCAGTGCCCGAGGCGGATGTGAGCATTGCCCCGTCTCCCCCTACAGTCACTCCTGGAGACCCCGAGGATGAGGATGAACCCGACAAACTCACAGAGAAGAAGAGTAAACCCAAAGCAGAGGCTGAATAGAGCTCAAACTACATCTTTCTCCTGAAGAACGTGTTGAATGTATAGTATAATAGTGCAGGTTACAATCACAGATGTATTACATGAAATAAAGGTCTGTCCACCTTTAGACATATAATTATATGAGAAAGTTTTGTATAAAAAGCAGGATCCATTTTTTATATTAGTGAACTACATTAGTTAACATGATGAAAAATGAAGAATTGTAAATCTTAATGCTAATTTCAGTGTTTAATAATACATTACTAGGATTAAATGTTGTATCTGATAATAGTATTTAAAGGGATAGTTCACTTTGAAATTAATTTTGATATGTTTTAGCTTACCTCAAGGGCATCCAAGATGTAGGTGTCCAAGATGTTGTTTCCACCGTATTTTCAATGGACTACTTGCACTGAGCTTCGCGACTCACTTCCGTTTGGAAACAATACATATCACTTACTTCCGGTTATGTTTACTTTCAATGTACTGCGGTCAATCGTCAATGAGTTGAACAAACACCACCATGAGTGTCTGTAATAAAGTTTTATATTTTGGACATGTTTATTGACAGAAGAAGGGATATTCTGATGTGTACTGTGTGTGTAGAAACTGAAGGAAAATGAAGTTTAAATCCAAACCAAGCCAATCCGAGAAAGCTGCGGCAGTTAAAAAACGCCGTTATTTCACCACAGGGTGTCAGCGTTCGTCTACGTTGGTGAGAACAGATGAATAACAACATCAGTACGAAACACGAACATTTATTTGGATTAAATATTGTAATTTTTCAATGTCAATCGTTTTACTGTTTACATGTTCATGACCAAAATGCTTAATTAATTTTCAGAGAAGTTGACTCATTCTCCTCTATGCTGCGGGCGTTGATCTACGATCGCACCTCGCGATCATTCATTTATTCATTCATTCATTCAACTATTTTAAAAAGACAGGAATAAAGCACCAATGCACACTTTTCATTAGTCAAATTCATTTAAAAAAAATGTAAACTCATGAATATAAGTAGGCAAAGACAAAACTACTGTTGTTAATGAGAAGATAAGACTGCTGCAGGTTAGTGGATAAATATATTGTAATGACCTGGCAGTCAGCGCTAGCAGCTGGGTGCATTATGGGTAATTTTTTATTAAGAGTTGATTTATGTGTTATTGCAGTAAGATCTTTAAGTTTTTGTGATAGTAAAGTTATGTGTGCTAATGTTCAAGTTAGCTCAGATGTTCTTGGTTAATTTACTGCTAAATGTAAAATGTGTCTCTCACCGTCATGGAGATGTGTAAGGCAATAGGGCCTTGCCTGGGTAGTTTTTTATGTGTTGTTTGGTCCTGTTTGAAAAGACAACTAATTCTTCACCTGTGGGAGCACTCTGGGTCGTGCGGTGTATGGGACATGAGTGTTCTGACCTTATGTTAGGAATGGGCTATATGCACGCATAAGTTCCGCATTTGACGTAAGGATGCTCGTCCATTTCCGGTTGTGTAGATTAAAGCGGAGGAAAACCGGAGAAAACGGGATTATGGCAGAGTCTTCAATATTTACTGTCCTCCCGTCTTTGAAACGAAACGTACATACGTTTAGATGTAAGTTTATATATAGTTATGTTTATTTAATATAATTTTAAAAAGAAGCATAAACACAACGAGGGGTGTCTGTTTTATCTGTTTTTGTGACTAACGTTTCATTAGTATAACCATGGAGTATAAAATTCAATATAAATTCTCGGTATTGCATTGGACTCTATGATCGGCGGAAGTTATCGAGCATCCTTAATCCTTCACCGGAAATAACGCCGTGCATAGAGCCCATTAGCTTAGTATAAGTGTTATTAGCGTAGTTTGGGTCTGGTTATACCTATTTATTCCAGTTATTCCTATTTATACCAGTTATTGGTAGTTATGTCACAAAATATGTTTAGTGAAAGGTAAAACTTCCGAAATCTCTGTGTAAACAATGCGTGACATAGACGCGCGAGAGATCACTTCCGGCGTAACGCCTGGAGACGTTCGGTTCAGTTGGACATCTGATTCAGATCAGGTCGACGGCTGTTAACAAGAGGTAAAAACTACATAAATACTGTTGGTTTTCTCACACAAACCGCTTGTTTCGTGTCTTAGGCTCATCAATGTGTACTTACATTCACGAGTCATTAAATCATGTTTAATCTGGACTTCTCTGTGCTGCTCTTTGAGGAGATCCCCATTGACCTCCATTACATGACTGACAGACAACAACGGTTTGACCAAAAAAAATGTCAAAATTGAAAATGCTGTGGAAACAAAGACACCTACATCTTGGATGCCCTTGAGGTAAGCTAAAACATATCAAAAATTAATTTCAAAGTGAACTATCCCTTTAAATCGCTGTTTTACAGCTGTTTTTATTAACTCATTTTAACCAAGAATCTGTAACAAATGTAATGGTCAATGGTAGTTAATTGAATAGTTTTAGCATGTTATTACAGCAAACACTGAACCAGATTATTTAAATGCTGAGCAAGCAATCTCATTGTCTGCAGGATCATCAAGGCCAATCAGCTTGAGCTATGATGTAATTGCTTGCAGACTGCGTGTTAAGGACTGATATATAATCCATTATCTACATTATCTACTAATAGGACCATATTGTAAAGTGTTCCAAAAAAGCATTTTATTATCATTTTGTTCATTGTAACAATAAAAAAACTGACATTTTGCAACTGGATCAGAAGTGTTTTATTTATATAAAAATATTCCATACTCAACAGAGCTAATATTTCTAGTCTTAACATTTATGATTGACATTTTGCCAAGTAACTCTTAAAAGACTTTGTTGCATAATCACATGTGCAAACTAGAACCCTAAAATGTTTTATATACCTAAAAGTTGTATGAATATGTACTTTGAGAGTTCCTCACACCAAGACTCAACATTTGCTGTGTTTGAAAAAAAAAAAAAAAAAGTAAAACCCCAAAACATCTCAATTTATGATATTGCCAGTGACAAATCATACAAACATGGATGTCAAATCTAAATACATTGATGGATACGGTCAAGATTCGTGTTGGTTTGAGAAACTAACAGCGTCAACAACATGGAGTGTAACAGAAATACAGTACGCACACGAGCCGAGGCTTTTCTTCAGCTGCTGATCTGAACGTCTTGCCAAGGCCTTATTCAAGAAACAACACAAATAGACTTGTGTGTAAACCGTTCATAAACCTCAGAATTGCTTTACAACACTGCTGAATATTTCTAAAGCTTTTGTTAAAACGCCTCAGACAGGTTTGTCAAAGTTTAAGGCTGATTTAAGACCGACGATCATTCACATACTGAGATTAATTAGAAAAAAAATTAAAAAGTCACATGTGTGTGGATGGTACAACATGGCTGACATGATCAGCTTTAAAACTAATGACATCATTTGTATGTACATATTCATTATGTGTGATAGGAAGCATCATAATTCACAACAGTCATTAACGCCACCTTAATTCACCAGAAATCAATGGCTAAAAAACTGATAACCAGACTGAATGAACAATATTTACCAATTCTCTTATTATATACAAACGATGCTGGTACCAACGTACAAAAAAACCCTAGTTATATTCCCACCCTTAAGAACAATGAGATTCAATTAAGACAAGAATAATGAAATATTTAATGACATTATGTGCATTAATAATGGCTAGAATAAGCTGGTGATTGAACCTGGGAACATTGCTCCTACTTAATTTCATTAGGATAAGACAACTTTCCAACTGTGAATCGGCAGCATTCAAGTCATGATATTAATTAACGGTCCTTAAAATACCAAATAAAAGTGTTTAAGACTCTAAAATCATAATTTGGTTCCTGTTAAACAGAGTATGAGCTAGTTAAACGTTAAAGAAGCAAGTTCTTTCATCATTTACTCACCCTCATGTTGCTCAAAACCCATGTGACTAACGCAAATGAAAATAATTTCGCTCTGGGTGAGGGTGAGTGAATGATGCCAACTTTATTTTTGAGTAAAAAAAAAAAAAAATGGCGTTGTTATTACGTTCAGTGCTGTCTTTAACAATACGATTTCAGACAAAGGTAGCAACAACGAATCTCTGGAAAGAGGAGAGTGCACTCAAACTGCATTTCAACACACAAACATCCTCTTTTGCGAGTCTTTTGAGAAGAGGATGTTTCTTCAAAAAGATGGGTGTGTGAACTCTGAAAACAGAAGTCCCTCGGCTGAGATGGCGTCCCCCAGTCCCACAGTCCTCAGCGGCTGCTTGCACACTAGCACCGGCGTGAGATGGAAAGACACGTTCCCTCTGCGCCACACGGTGACCGGTCTCGTCGGGTCCAGCGTTAGCCTCTCTCTCGGTTCTGAGAAGGAGCTGTAGAAGCTCAAAGGCGCCTTGAGGATGACTTTATCGATATCCACGGTTTGCAGACCGCAGGCTTGACTGCTCGCCACACGAGCGCCTGAAGCCACCGCCGCCTCCTGGTTCCCCCAGTGACCCTCCACCGTAGCCAGAATGTGGTACGCCAGGGTGTGGAAGTGGATCCGGGTCAGGTCGGCCTCAGATTCTGGGTCCGCCCGGCCGTGTTGCTCGAAGATCCAGAGCAAGATGTCGCTGACGCGGCCCACGTCGGGTATGCCGTCCCACGAAGCGAGGTCGGCGTGAGGTCCTCCTCCAGACTGAGTCAAAAACAGCAGCTCCTGCTCGTTCAGGCCGATGGAGTTCACGATAGGAATGACCTGCTAACAGAAGAGCGCAAAGAAACCTGAATGTTGAAGATGAAAACCTCACATATTAGGTGTTCAATTTGGCAAACTGACATTTTGACATTTTTACAATGTAAAACTAGAAGGCGTTTCTTTTAAAATGAACATTCCTCAACACTGTTCGTTGTACGACACCTCTAATGCCTCGTTTACACTGCATGGTTCAAGTGACCCAAATCCGATTTTTTTCCTCTCATGTGGCACTAATCGGATATGACGGTGAATAGGGTTGGGTATCGAGAATCGAGTATCGATTGGAACCGGGACTAACTTTACTTTTCGTTTTTCCCGGAATCGTTCAAAAGTTAAAATTTCGATTCCTAGTTTCGATATTCACAAAAAAAAAAATGTTTCGATATTCACAGTCTGCCGAGCGGAAGAAGAAACCGCTGAACAACACCAACGAAGAAGCGTCTACCAGAAGTGTTGGCATAACCACGCGAGTCGAACATGAGTAGCTTACGTCGGCGATCCAAAGTGTGGCTTCACTTTTCTAAAAATAACAAAATCTCGGCAAAATGCAAAATTTGTGACAAAAGGAGTATTTTTACAGAAGGAATATTTCCTTCAGAAAGACCGTTGGTTAGCAAGGTTAGCTAAACTTTTTTGACCCTGCCTCTTAAAAGAATCGGAATCGAGAATCGTTAGGATCCGGAATCGAAACAAGGAATCAGAATCAGAATCGTTCAAATTCAAATGATACCCAACCCTAACGGTGAACGTGTAAGCAGGAAAAAAACGCATGGATTCCGATTTTCTCAGATCGGATTCAGGCCTCATTCATATGTGGTAATAAATCGGATATGAATCGGATACGTGCATTTGCGTGTGCCATGTAAGCAGACAAATCGGATATTCCCCAGTAAATGCGAGTCATGCGTCATTAAAAACTGCGATAATTGCGATAATAACTGGATAATTTCATTCGCATCGGCATCCATTGAATTTCGTGCTGTTTTGCTTAATTTCCCGGTTCAGAACCATCAGAACGTCTGCATTTGGTAGTTTCAGCAGTGTATAGTGTGAATGCAAAAATCGGATATGGGTGACACTTTTAAAAGATGATGTAAGCAGGTCGTCAAAAAATCGCATATAGTCAGAAAATCGGATTTGGGCATCAAGACCTGCAGTGTAAATGCAGCCTAACAAATCCCAGAACTTTATCCTTTTATACGGCGTGTCTACTGAGCGTTAGCATGCATTAAACCTACACAATTACCTCCTGCAGGATCCGGTTCATGTAGTCTCTGTCCGTCATGCTGGCCAGCTCAAGGTGGATGGGCACCTCGTTCCTCACGTCTGAGATCGCAACCACCGCCTGCAGGAAATCACAACACAATCACCATTAAAAAAAGATCATCTAATAAGCAGAATTGACCTCAAAAGTGCCATTAAAAAGTGCCACAAAAACCATTAGGATATTAAGTAAAGATCATGTTGCGTGAATTTCTTACCGTAAATATATAAAGAAATATTGTAAATGGAGAAATACGAAAGACGGCATTATGTACTGGATATTTTTGTAAATGATTGGTCTCCCTTTAAAGGGTATTTTGGACACGAATAAGATGTAATAATATGGACTGAAACTAAGAAATGTAAATTGTTTTTTGGATTCCCGTTCGACATTTATGTGTGATACCTGTGTATACATGAAGAAATTGATAATGTCGATGTAGTAGACTTGCAATTATTATTTATTTGTTATTATTTTATTTATTTATCTTTTTTTTGTTGTTGTGGTAAGAGAGAAAAGATGTGAAAATAAACAGTTTAAAAAAAATAAATTGAGAAATTTAGATTTTTTTGCACCCTCAAATTCTAGATTTTTTTTGTCCTATCCTAACAAACCACACATCAATGGAAAGCTTATTTATTCAGCTTTCAGATGATGTATAAACCTCAATTTCAAAAATTAGGTTTTGTGGTCCACGGCACGGTCACTCACAAATATCTCTGCTTGAACATCAAAATGGCGTTGGTATATACGTACTATATTTTAGTAATACATCAAAAGTTTGTCTCATCCAATCTGTTTTTAGAATTGGTGACCAATGATTCTCTTTTTCAGACCTCTTTCAGTCGTTCCTCCCAGAGATCTCGGCCCATTCCTTCCATCATATGCAGTCCGGACAGAACCACCAGATCCGGCTGGAACTCGTCCAAACTGGCCACGAACGTCTCCAGCGTGCTCATCTCCCCATTGGACACATCGTGGGACAGGATGAAGCGGTTCGCCTGAGGAGCTTTCGAGGAACCCCACTGTTCACCTGTAGGGGGCAGCAGAGAGGACACACTTTCTTCAATTCCCCCTGTGGTGAAAATCAAGCTTTTAAACTTGTTTACATGTCTATATGGAGAAATCACGTGTAAATTCACAAGTCAACACCATTGCTGAGTATTTTCTACATACTTAAAACATTTTGGCGGTGTTGGCTGCACACGCAAGGTCTCTCGCTCGCTCTCCTTTCTGCCGCCGCGCGGAGCTCAACGTCTGTCTCGCATGCACGCTCGCTCTAGATTACAGGATTTTTTAACTATTTTGCTGTAAAACTAGTCGATCAAGAGATCAAGATCTATAGATAAACTCATCTTTCAGGCATTTGACCGACTGGGTTGACGCTTCAGCGTTAGAAAATCGGGGGTGTGGCGTGAGAGCGTGAGAATTGGCTCAATTGCATGCGAGTTGGCAGCTGAGAGTTCCTGTCATGTGATTGGCTGATTAGACATTTGTGTTAACGAGCAGTTGGAGAGGTGTACTTAATAAAGTGTTTGTTTCTCTTTACTGTGAAAAACTAATTACAGAATAAATGTGATTTCGAGCGCGTCTCACCCGACTTGTACTCCAGGATCAGGTGGAACTCATCGGCCTCCTGCAGAGACTCTGGCGGGACCACGATCTGCTCATCCAGCATGTCATGAAGCTTCGGCCCCACCGGACCACACAAGAGGACCTGAGAGAACACAGCACACTTTCAGGTGCTCATTAGGTATGAATGGACAATTCAGGACAATTTGACCTTTTATCCAGTGATGCGCTTAAAGATTTTAGCATTAGCAGAACAGTTTGGAGCTAGCTCAGTAGCACAAGACACTCACCTCGAGTTGTGGGTTAGACGCTAGTTTCTGGCCAATCAAAGCAGCGTTACCGCCCACATAAAGCTGCAAGAAACAAGAAAAAAAAAAAGCCATTTTGAATAAATCTGGTCTCGTTAAAACATACAAGATCAATCACAAGACTATTTTATATCAAGTATCAGATTTAAAGGGATACTCCACTTTTTTTTTTGGAAATAGGCTCATTTTATCACTCCCCCAGAGTTAAACAGTTGGGTTTTACCGTTTTCAAATCCATTCAGCCGATTTTCGGATATTTAGAAGAATATCAGTAACCAGACAGTTTCCATAGTAGGAAAAAAATAGGTCCCACTTTATATTAAGTGGCTTTAAAGGTATAGCGGAGGATCTTTCCGAATTTTAGAGAAGACCCGCCCTCTTCAATTTAAAAAAAAAAATGCACATGGACAAACACAACACTCTTGCTCCCGAGAGGGAACGCCTATTACGCCTTACACAATTATGTTGCAAATTATAAACTAACTCGAAAACATTCATAAAAAAAGACAGCATGTCAAATGCCCTTCCGTGTTTTATTTACTTATTATACTGATCGATTGATTGACCGAGGACTCAAGACATGATATGTGGAACCCTGTATCAGACGAAATACGTTCTGAGGAAACTATTTTGTAAATCGCAATTACGTTACATGGCAACATATAAGCAGTGCCATTACGTTGGTCCTTAACCTAATATGTCTCATTGTTTATAATACGTTATTTTTATAGTTGTAATGGAGAAGTAGCTTGTTGCATTTGTATAATAATAAACACACAAGGTTTTAGAATATGAACACATAAACACACAAGGTTTTAGAATATTTCAGCGTGATACCATTTACCATTTGGTCAAAAGGCTACTTTAGACAAATTGAGATGTTTACCGTGTCTATGCGGTGCATGACTTGTGCCACGGCTAGCATTAGCTTGCATTAACTTTTACTAGTGATTTTAAATGGATTTCTCCAAATAGCATGACAAACTTTACCTGTCTAGTAGAATCTTCGCGATCGCTACTGCGGCATCAATGAGAAGCCCAACCTGTGCTTTTAGCGCACGCCAGCGTGTGATATTCACCCAAAATCACTCACTCTTCTTATCATACACTTCGTATACATTTTTTCTCTTTCGACCCTCAGTCATTTTCAAAGGAATGGCTGAAACCGCAACTCCGACATAATACACCTGAAAGTGAAAACTACATAGGGATGAGCACGTACGACGGCCTTACGCAAACATATCACCAGAATGATTGACACTTAGGTGGACCAATAGTATAGACTACCCACCCGGAAAAAGAAAATCCTCCGCTATACCTTTAAGTACTATGTACTTACATTGAACAACAAGTACAATGTATTATTGTGTTCCTGTTGTATTGTAAAACACTTTTGCTGCTATTGAGGTGTGATACGGGTAAGGTTAGGGACAGGTGTGGTGGTATGGGTCGGTTTAAGGGTAGGTTAAGGTGTGAGGGGAGGGTCAACTGTGTAATTACAAATGTAGTTGCATAAATTAATAATTATAGCTGTAATTACATGCTGGAATTTTAAAATGTAAGAACATGTATGTACACAATAAGTCCATTGTATCAAATTATTAATTTCAATGTAAGTACATAGTACTAAAAGCCACTTAATATAAAGTGGGACCAAAAAATATACTATGGAAGTCAATGAGACCAGAAACTGTCTGGTTACTGATATTCTTCTAAATATAAGAAAAAAATCGGCTGAATGGATTTGAAAACGGTGAAACCCAACTGTTTAACTCTGGGGGAGTGGTAAAATGAGCCTATTTCCAAAAAAAAGTGGAGTATCCCTTTAAAAGTGCTTATTCAATTGCCAGATATTTTATATTGTTGTAAAAAAAATATTGTTGGCTTAATTTTTGTGAAAATGTGCTATAATTAATATAGGATTTGTCATGAGCTCTGCACCTATTAATTACTGTTGATTATGCTAAATTACATTTGACACAGAAACTCAATTCCCTCTCGTGCCTTCACATTAAACCATCGGATCTCAAGGGCCGGATTCATTTACAGCGGATGCCAAAATTAAAGCGGATATTGTAGGACATTTGCAAAAAACTGATTTTAATCACACTAGAGCAGTCGAACCTGTCGGACAGTTTTTAGCGTGCTCAGAGACCGGCTAATCTCGGTCCTCGGCTCGTGCCCTGAGGAAAACCATGTTCTAAAGGGCCGCTCCTTATGTCATTGAACACTTCACTGCGCACCTGAGCGCCGGGATATTCGGCAGCCGCCCGTGCGATCCTTCGAAAAACCTCCTTATCTGAGAAGAAACGCTCTGCAGCGGCGCCCTTCCCCATGTAGTGGATGAAGGCCTCTTTCAGGTCCTCTTTGCTGTGTAGCACCTCGTGGTCTCTGCCGGGACCCGGTTCGAGAGCCAAGGCCTGTAACAGCCCCACTCCGGACACCACCACATCCACACAGGCGTTCACCCTGATGAACAGAGCAAACAAAGGGCTGAAGCACAGATGTACGTGTTCAGACATGTGAGGCCCAACTGCTGTGAACAAAACATTCATTGAATTAATTCATTAGTGGAAACATTTTACAATAAGGTTTCTGACGTGAGCTAAACCTTTGTTGGTGTATTTGTAAATCTTTGCTGATGTTCATGTTAGTTCAATGTTTCGATTTTAATCATGTATTGGTAAATGTTGAAATTAGTATTTCACAATATCACAAAGATTAATAAATGCTGTGGAAGTGTATTAGTTCATGAACCTTATTGTAAAGCGTTACCGAATTAATCAAAAAGTATAGAACAATAATGATGAATCAACGACTGAATGAATGAACAAATGAGTCACAACCTATTTGCTTAACTGAGATAATTAACAAAAAGAAAAAAGCAACTTCATAACTATCCTATAGATCACGAGTTGTTATTGATTTGGTACCTTAAGCTATTTAAAAAGAAAATCAGTTATTGAAACCTGAAAAAATAAGATTAAGTACTAAACAAAATCACTACAACTTAAACTAAAATGAAAACATATGTATTAAGAATATTAATAAATAATCTAACAGTGTGAAAATAATATGTACTAACACGTTTATACAGTGAAAGAAACAAATAAAAGGAAAAGACAAAAAGACACGAACAACTAAAGAACCAATGGAAAAACATCACAAGGTAAAGAAAGCCCCGAATAAACGAGTGTATTGCGAGTCGCTCACCCCACAGCCACTCTCCCCCAGCGTTTGGCCGGAGTCGTGATCAGGGTCTGCCAGGCGCGAGCGATGGCCTCCTCCAGCGCAGGGGGGCGGGGCTCTGAGCTGTCACTCAGCTCCATCTGAGGCAGCGATTGGCTGATGCAGTTCAGCACACGGGCCGGTAGCTCCGGGTCAGTGTGGTACAGATAACCCATCCCCAACGCCAACAGGGCCACCAGCACAGCCTTCCTCCACATGACCTGTGAAACACACACTTCCTCTTCAGGATACCATGGTGGAACACATATCATGGTAATACTAGGCAAAATCATGGTTTAATTAGACACATGCATGCTTACCAATTATTTGGGGACGCATAACATGGCAATACCATGTTTACAGACATGTACCATGATAACACAATGCTTTATTTAGATACCATGATTCTTAGATATGTACCATGGTAATATCATGTTTTTTTGGACAGGTACTATGGTAATGCAATGGTTTATTTAGAGACATGCTATGACATTTTTTGGACATTTTTGGTGTATATATACCATGTTGTTTGGACATGTACAACCATGGTAATACCATGATATTTGGGGATGTAGCAAGGTCAAACTTTGATTTTTGATATAGTAACAGTGTAGTTGCATGTTTTGGACACGCTGTGGTACTATCATGTTTCACAGGACAATAAATGTTCATGTACCATGGTAGTAACATGTTATTTCGGACACTAGACAGGAAGTAGATTTTAGATTTACTACTGCAACCAAAGCATATCTATTTATAACACTGCAGTAGCTGTGCACGCGCACATATCTCTCTCCCTTTATATATATATATATATATATATATATATATATGATCTCCGTTGGACAAGTTGATGAGATTAAAAGCTGATAATTGTCCAGTAGCTGGCTAGTGCTAACAGCCCATTTCTGCTCATGTATGGGGCTTTAAATTAACACGACAAATAAAATCACACACCCGACCGTGATCATCTGGAACAGAAATTATGTTTTAGAAAAAAAATGACATTTCTCATAAGTAAGTAACATGTTAGAGTGAAACCAATGAGCTAACATGAGCTAGCCACATAGCAAATAAACCAGCAGTTTACACAGCAATAATGTGTATAATAATGAAGTTATAATGAAACTTCTTTTCGAAACAGATGCAGATCACTAACCTGACGGATGATAGACGAGACGAAGCAGTGTGTGTGTGTATGTGTGTGTGTGTGTGTGTGTAGTGAAGTTGAGTTGTGTCACCCTTCTTGGTCGAAGGTCTGTTTGCTAGCGACTAGCCGCTCCACTCTCTCCTGAGGGCAACCGATAGCAAGTTTACACATCAAATCTCATTGGAAATAAAATTACACAGAGAGTTTATTAATATTACAAAAATACAAATTTTATTTTAATTTCGCTCCAAAATGTAAGTCATTTTCAGCGTTTAACCCCCTAGTTGAAAAGTGTTGTTGGCTGGTTTATGGGAAACCTGGTAAACGTTGTAGTTAAAGCGAACCCAAGTAACCAATCAGAAGCTCCGCCGAGCGTTGGTGACGTAGCCGGAACTCCGCTTCGAGTGGATGCACTGATGAAGGGAAAATATCTTTGCCCGGCGCCACGTCTAAATGGTCTGAGCTCAGCGAGTTTTTTTCTTTTTTGTATATATAAATCACAACAACTAGATAATGAAGGGCAGATCAATGTATTTTAAGCAATTCAATTTTAATCAGCGAATACAACTTTTAAAATATATGTATTTTTATATTTAGTGATGTCTAAAGGATTATTCACATCTAACGTGTGTTTGTTTGTGTGCAGAAATTTGAGCTCTAATTTTTCCAATAAAGTGTTATACTTATTTTATATTTTATTTTACATACTTTATATATTTTTACTTTTTTTTTAATATTACATATTTTATAATTTTCATAAAATCACTTATAAAAAGGAAAACATTTTATTTTATTATAGTGTATAATTATATGAGTACTCTATTTTTTTCTTTAGCTTTTAACTAATTGTGAGTTTCTGTCATGAATGTGTGGTTTGTCTCATTTGTTTTTCTCATCATGTGTATTGTTCAGCACTTTGGTCAGCCTTGTTGCTGTGTTTAAATGTGCTATGTAAATAAACACAAACTTGAAACTTGAACTTAATTATTGTATATTATGTTATATTATATTAAATATTATTATATTATATTCCAATTCATTTTAGTTTTTCGACCGGAAATTAATTTTTAGAACAAGTCAACGTGAAGCCCCGGTTAAGATAACCAAGTGTGTGTAATATTGTATTTTCTATTTCTATTTTTTTTTTTCATTTAATTCATTTAATCCATACACATTAATGTAGCCTATATCTTCTGATCTACAGCATTATCTTAAGTCAGACTAATCAAAGTTTGTGTAGAGCAATTAAACCTGCTGTCAATAGAGGCAATTACAAGTATGACCAAATATATATTTTGTGAACCCCAGAGACACAAACTCATTTAACTGGTATGGATTTTGGATGTGTGGATGGCAATGCAGCAGTTTATAAAACAAACAAGAACACAGTCAGCAAACACTATTACATTCAGTTTATTTCAGAGGAGTTCACTACTGAGCTGGATCAGCTCATCAGCATTTCTTTACTTTATTTAGACAGAAGTGTTATAATTTTAGAAGTACTTCTATACTCTTTGATTTTACTATGGTTTTTACACTGTTGTTTGTAGCGTAAACATGCACGAGTTCTCATGCTGATCAGCAGGTGGCGCTATTCCCCCTCCTGTGAATTAAAGATCAAAGCTGTTCATGTTTAATTGAGTTTTATTCCTCTGGATATGTCATGAATAAACTTTGACTGGATTTTTGGATATATACAGCTATTGCTTGACGTATGACTTAATTAAATCAAACCAATTAAACCATGTATAAATAATTAAACCATGGATGCAATAATACCGTACGATCAATAAAAAAATCGTATTGAGTGTTTGCTGGCAGGCTGGGTTTTGGGTTTGTTGAAAATAAATAAATAAATAAATAAATAAATAAATAAATAAATAAATAAGGATTGATTCATAACACACACTTTGTAAATCTACATATTACACCATGGACGTAAAAAAACTGTTTTAAAAAATGTCTACAGGTGTTCGCTAATGAGGTGGTAACCATAGTAACTCGCGTGCACGAGCGCTTTGGACGGGTAATCCACAAAACAGGTAAGTTACTGTCAATATTTATCAGTTTATTGTAGATTTACACATCATAAGTAAAATATATTACCTGTATTTCGTTAATAACGTTTGTGTTTTTTTAAGGAGTCAACATGAACTCAAACGACCATTTTTGAGGGACACTAACGTTAGTCACAGACTTGTGAACAAATTGAGCGCCAAAAAATTACCTACAAAATTCCTTTAATAACATAGACTGACACCTCAGAAAACTGTATAAAGATGTTTTATTAAAAAAAATATGTCAATGGTTCCCTTTATGAAATGAATTTGAGAGGCACTTATTATCAACACAGAAAATGGCTTCCCGCTCTGCTACATAACATTAGCCTACAAGCAAGACATTGAGAATAAATCATGTAAACAAGGCTTTTATCATCTTGTGAAGCATAGCCTACTTGTAACATGTTGCACTTTAAAACTGATATTTAAGTTATTAGTCGATGGCCCATGACCACATGTTAGTAAAAATCGGTGTTTGTTGATGGTGGTGACTGGTGAGTAACTTATATGAAACCATTTTAATCTCCAGTTGCATTTTTATGAGTTCTAACCATGCAAAATTGTGAGAAAATTAACGTGAACAAACAAAAGTTTAAGCCTTGCCAATGTAAATATTTAAGCTCAAGAAGACAAGAAAGGGAACTCAATTTGTAAAAAGTTTTTTTGTGCGCAAAACAGACAACTTTCATATCTTCTAGCTTGAACAGAGATATTCTAACAAAATTATGGCCAAAAAGCCAGTCTTGGTATAATAGTCATAGTCAGTTATGTTTTAAAGTGCTAGTTCACCCCAAAAGAAAAAAAAAATTATCCCATCATTTATTCACCCTGAAGCCATCTTAGGTGAATGTGACTTTCTTCTTTCAGCCAAACAAGTTGTATTAAAAAATAGCCTGGCTTTATAAGCTTTATAATGGGAGTGATTTGATTGGGGCTGAATAATTTGAAACCCTAAAAAATGTATCCATCCATCCATCATAAAAGTAATCCATAGGGGGTTAATAAAGACATTCTGAAGTGAAGCCATGCGTTTGTGTAAGAAAAATATCCATATTTATTTATATTACTTTATTATAATCTCATCTAATTCTATACTTTTCTATTGTCATCTATTGACTACTTTCTATTTTTACTATAACACAATTTTACCCATGAAACTTTTGTAGAAACTGCAGACACAAGTTTGAGAGCTTAGAAGATGTTGTATTTTGCTGCATAAGTGTTTTTTTCTCTCTCGCAGTCGCCTCTTTGATCTTTGTGATATGCTTTCCTGAAATATTTCTCTCTAATAGTTTCGTTTCAACACGTTTTTCTCTTAGGGTGGGAGATGTCGTAGGATGCCTTTGATACGGGTCTGATGGGGAAACGAGTGAAGATTTTTCTCACAATTTAACGGCTGATTAAAGGTATTTCAAAGAGGCTGGACGAGGCCTGGTGAAAACGATTATGAGCAAATCTGCAGGAGGAAATGGACGGCTTAAAGCAACACGCCGACTTTTTGGTACTTTAGCTTATTCACCGTATGTCCCCCCAGAGTTAGATAAGTCCATACATACATTTTTCATATTCGTGCGTGCTGTAACTATATCTGACGCACCCACCACTAGCCTAGCTTAGCACAAACACTGGAAGTAAATGGCTCCAGCTAGCATACTAATCCCAATAAGTGAGCAGTGCATCGCCTTCTGAGAATATATAGTTCCCAATATTTATATGGTTAAAAGATATCTGTGTATCATATGACCTTGTTATTTGTACACTCTGTGACTATACAAACCACAACATGTAAATAGAAAAATGTTTGCGTTATTTTGTCACTTATTGGGATTAGTATGCTAGCTGTATCCATTTACATCCAGTCTTTGTGCTAAGCTAGGCTAGCACGGGGTGTGTCAGACAGCACGCACTGAGATGAAAAAGGTATGTATGGACTTATCTAACTCTGGGGAATACGGTGATTAAGCTAAAGTCCAAAAAATTCAGTGTGTTCCTCTAACCGATTTCATACAGGAGTCACGTTAGAACAGAATCGAAGATAAAAACTCACTTTTTCTCACACACACACATACGATGCCATCTCAGCATGGAGGTTTTAATAATTCATCATCGGCCTCTAGTGTTTGCCCCTGATTACGAACACTAGACCTACTAAAAACGGCCATTAATCTGGCTATAATGATCACAGATATGCTGTAATTTGCTGTTCGGTGGTGTCAAAGCAACAGGCAATACAAAATAAGTGGCTCATTAAAGTGTTATTTCACTTTAAGTTCTTTAATTTCTTGCTCAAAGTTTCTGTTTTTCCATACAAACCATATAGCAACAACTGTCAAGCTACAAAAAAGCACCATACAATCAATAAATAATACTATATATATATATATGAAGAGTTCAGATGCAAAAGCCTCTAAATTCCATTTGAAAATTTCTTCTTTTATAATGATTTTTATCAAGCTTGTATATTTAAGTTCAGTAATTTCACTTAAATAACAATTAATAGGTAATTATCATTGCCATTTAAGTGAAATCACTGAACTTAAATATACAAGCTTGATAAAAATGATCATTCTAGAAGAAAATTTCAAATGGCACTTAGAGGCTTTTGCATCTGAACTCTTCATATATTTATATATAATTTTGTATATTATTTATCACTTGCAGCCATTTAAGTAAGAATATAATGTTGTCAGAATAAGTTTGTCATGTTGAAAAGCAGAGCTACGAAAAAGCATCATATAATAAATAAATGATTAATATATATATATATATGTGTGTGTGTGTGTGTGTGTGTATTATTAATCACTTTTGAATCCATTTAAATAAGAAGAATATAATTTTGGTGTCCCACAGAAAAAAAAACCTTATGAGAACATCATAAGGATGAATTTTAATTTTGAGGTAACTGGTTAAATCTTTGCTTGTAAGAGTGTGTGTTAATATACCGTAGCTCTGAATTATCTAAACTGTTCTTTTTGTCTAGTGAAAGAAAGTCTCTCTGGAATCATTAGTGACTGCGGCTCCGGCGGCCTCTGCCTGTCTCCTCGCTGATCTGTGTGTTAATTATACATCTCAGCGTGACGAGGACCCGGGCTGGGTGCAGCTGTAATGAAGGCAAGGATAGCAGCACCTTTATATGGATGGTGTGAGAGATATAGTGATGAGACTATGTGGCATGTGTTACACATTAACATCTAACGTGTGACAAATAGCAAGTCATGAAGGTGGGAAGAAAGTGTGAAACATGCCAGCAAATCACTGTTCGATGTCAACTCAGCACAGTAGAGTTCATTCTACATTTCATGCCTTATATAAAAGCCAGGTATATGTATGTACATATAAAGTAAATAAAAGTACAAAAATAGTACCATACTGGATTGCAAAAAGGTAAATTATAACGAAAAAATGGATACAAGATAAAAACCTGTATAGTAAATGATAAATCATATTCGATAGTAAATATAAAGAGAATCATCTCAATGGAAAAATATAAATTTTTAGCGTTTTGTGTCTGTCCAAAGCTGTGTCTGAAATCGCTCCCTATCCACTAAATAGTGCACTATATCGGGTGTCGGCCATTTTGTAGTGGTGTCCGAATTCTGAGTGAACGACATCATTCCCTACATTCATTCACTACTTTTACCCACAATCCTCTCTGAATTCGAGTGTACATTCGATGTACACTCGCTGAAGCCCTATTTCCCACAATCCAATGCGGAGAGAACTGAGCGCGCATGAAAGTTCGGCGCGAGCAAGTTTAAACCAGAGATTACATTACATCCAGTGGAGGATTTGAAAAATGTCCGTTAATCGTCGTTTTGAACAAAATAACGGTCGCCGGAGGGCGCTCGACGACACGTCATCTGTGAACCTGAGAGTTAATGTACAATTTCAGTCGATGAAACTACAAAGCTGGCACGGAGGTATAATTACAAAATAAAGTCATTATGATTGTTATTGTTGTTAATATTATTTTATAAAGTAGGTAATGTAAGATAAAAGGAGTTTTATCAGTATGCGTGACGAAGCCTTTTCTGCGACAGCTCCAACTCTCCGACGCACAGTGTAAACGTCAGCGTCCGAATTCACTCACTTCATCTCCTTCACTCCTTGCAGATATAGTGCACTCAAATGCCATACACTATATAGGGATTAGTGAATGAGTGAACGAGTGAGCGGTTTCAGACACAGCTCAAATATACAAAATCAACAGTCTTTCATGTCCAGAGAAAAACTCATCATACAGTGCTGCTCAAATGTTTGCACACCCCTGGCAGAATCTGTAAATAATTTTAACAAAATAAGAGGGATCATACAAAATGCATGTTATTTTTTATTTAGTACTGTCCTGAATAAGATATTTCACATAAAAAATAGCTGAATTTATAAAAATGACCCCGTACAAAAGTTAACATGCACTTGATTCTTCAAACTGGGTCTTTACCTGGATGATCCACGACTGTTTTTGTTTTGTGATGCTTGTTCTTGAGTCCCATGACCAATGATCTTCAGAAAAAAATCCTCCTGGTCCCGCAAATTCTTTAGTTTTCCAGCATCTTTTGCATGTTTGAACCCTTTCCAGCAGTGTTTGTATGATTTTAAGATCCATCTTTTCACACTGAGGACAATTTAGGGACATGCACAACTATTAAAAAAGGTTCAAATATTCACTGATGCTCCAGTCCAGAAGGAAACACAATGCATTAAGACCCGGGGGTGAAAACTTTTGAACAGGATGAAGATTTTTCTTAATAAAAAATTAATTTTAGTACTGCCCTTCGGAAGCAACATGTGTCCCGGAAGACAAATTAAGTACAATTTACCTTGATCTTAATATATATATATATATATATTACAGGCTATTATCATATTTTACCCCAACAAAATATGTCAAATATCCCCTTTGGTCTTTAAGGATAGCCTTGGATTATGTTTGAAATTGTGGCCTGTATAATAGCAGATTGGTTTGTTTAATGCAGTTGTGAGGCACAGATTGCTTCTGCTTGGCTCACATTCAAACAGAATGTACAATGATGCTTCTCTGATTGCAGGTTGTTTGGTTTAATAAGTTAAACCCTCTGAGTCCTGACCTGGTGAGAGACGGATTAAAATCACATTTGGTCGGCTGTAAACAGAAGGTCTTGATAAGGGTATGTCTCGTGTGGTGTGCTGTGAAAGGTTATTATCTTCGAGAGTACTACCGGATGTCCTAAATAGCCCACATCTGTTGAGTCTCAGATACATGTTCTTCTGTCATGTTTGACCTAAAAATATGAAGGTTTTTGTTTTTACATTTTTTTACTTCATCGTAACAAGGTTTTGGCACTTGCTATGTGAACACAAAACAGTATTGTATATGATTCATAAAGGTAAAATGGTCCTGAAAAAAATAGTCACACTTGTATTGATAGTGGTCAAAAATGAGCACACGGAATGGGGGTGAATTTCATCTAGTGGAAGCGTTTGGTACTGCACCCAAACAAAATCTTATTTTTTGAGATATCAAGCTTGTTTAGATTTATGGCTTTGACTTTCTTGCATTTTAAGAGTAAAACGTGTTTTTAAACACATCTATTTCATCTAAAAATTGAAAAAAGTATTTTTGTGCATTTTTCATAACAATAACTTTTTAAAACTTTTTTCACTTCAGCAATAATTTGCCAAGTGTTATAAAGAGATCTAACGTAAGCCTGAGCTCTAGTCTAAAGCATTCAAGATTTACAACAATTTCATTTTTTTCAGGCCTATGCTCAAAAAGTGAATAAATAGATTATAAATGTGGTGTAAATATTATGTAGTTCCATAAAAACTTAAAATACAAAATATTAAATAAAATAAAAACGTGAAATAAATAAAAATAAAAAATTCTGTCATTTTTGACCGACATGTGAACTGTACCAGTTAAAGGGACAGTTGTTAAACATTTTGAGATGTCAAAAGAGATGCAATGTAAATGAGATTTCAGCGTTTCCATAGAAACGAAGATTTTCTGTGAAAACCAGCTTTGTATGACTTGTATAATAGAACACACCACTTTTATGAAACTTTAATGGTGTTTTTTGTCCCTTTTGGAGCTTGACAGCTCTGGTCACTATGAACTGTCAAATGATTCTTTACAAATTCTCTTTTCTTTTCCACAGAAAAATTACAGCATACGAGTTTGTGACGGCATGAACTGGTGAGTCAGTGAGATTTTTCCAGAACCAACCAGTCATTTAAAAAACATCACATTTACACAGAAACATATGTTCTGCTCATAAACGAAGGCCACCTTCTTTGCCTTTGGTTCCTTAACCCTCAGGTGCTCTTCGGTCATTTCTGACGGAAAAAAATTCTGTTTTGAATTTCTAAAAATCACAGCTTCATCGGAATGTTATGAAACTTGGTGACTTGTATGGCATTATGTATGTAAATACAAAAAAAAAATGAGGTCATGATCCGAGCATGCTAAGTGGTCTTAAAAAAATAGTCTCACTTGTGTTCTTTGGTCAAAAATGACCCCCATTGGAAATGAATGGGAAATTGACAAAAACACAAAAATTCACAAATTTTTATTTCTTTATTTATTTTTTACATTTTTTTAAAATAAAAAAAATCGTTTTTGAGATTGTTTCAACTATATATTCAAATCCACAAAAAAAATGTGTTCATAAACATCTGGGGAATTCACATGCTTCTCCATAGAGAGCTGAACATGCCATCTAGTGATTCTACGCTTTTTCTCTATACTGTAACCAGATGGTGCTAATTTTTTTCAAATTTTTTTTCTGAAGGCCTAGAATCTATATTAAACTAAAATACTGCATTAATAATAATAATATATATATATATATATATATATATATATATATTTTTTTTTTCCATGGCAAAAATAGACCATAAATATTGCATAAATATTAATAAATTCAATCAAATTGTCTCAGTTACAAAGAATAAATATTATAGAACAAAAATAAATTGCATTGGTGTAACTGGGATGGAGAAAATTAAATTTTTAGGTGTCCGGTCACTTCTGACCGGGAAGATAACAAGTGTGACTCCGAAACGAAGAGCACCTGAGGGTTAAATGTTCATCCCATTTTTCCTCCTGATCTCAAGAAACCCTCATCAGTGACACGAGAGAATTAAATGTGAGCGTGATTGAACATATCTTTAATTTCTTTAACCTATGCAGCTGCCAGATGCTTGTAAAAGCTTTGGCAGTGAGATGAACACAAAATCTGTTCTGCATTTGCTTGTGATTCCGAAATGTGATTCACCTTCACAGATTCACACATCCTCATATATATTGGTTCCTTGCCATACAAGTGATTGCTGAAAGCATCTCAGAGAGAGAGAGAAATATCTCTTAAAGGTTACAGGTGCACAAGATTGCTTTTTTATCTTTTCAATTGACGGCTGTTTCTTTTTCCCGTTCATCTGGGACCGGGGCATCCCCCCAAGGTGCTCTGCTGAATCCAATACATTCACAAAATACATTTTCATATTCCATCCCACTGTGCTGATCATGACATCCATTTCCATGCAGAGTGCTTTCACCTCTTCAAACCTCCTGACGGCCTGGAGCCAAGATTTGGGGTTCGCTGGTGGCAAACACTCGACAGCTCCAGGATTAGCTGCAGTCTAAAAGATTTGGAAATGTAAGTAACGGACAAAGAAAGGAAACTGTTTTTTTTTGGTTTTAGGAGTTTTCTGTATGTTGTAAGATGGGCATATGTTTGCATGTACAATATACTTAGGTGGTGGCATAGGAATATTAAGTTTATTTGTGTAAGCATTAGAGCCCGACCGATAAAGGATTTTGAAGGCCGATACCGATACAAATATTTTTGGGTTTTAAAATCCGATATATCGGCCAATATTTTATTTATTTATTTATTTTTTTAAACTGGACATGATGGTCACAAATTTTGTCATGCTTATTTGAGTTTAGAGAACTGATGGGGATGTTCTTTTAATTGTTATTGCAGAACGTGTGACAGACAGAATACGAGTTCGATTTGTGAGATGTCAATCGCCTCCGTGAGTCTGTCTGGCGTCGCGTAATTGCGTCACTTCATAACGTTCCCATGGAAACAGGGGGAAATGGCTGCTCTTGTGTGAAGCAAACGCAACATTTTTCAACTTTCTGCTAAGATACATGTGACTTTTTTTGCAACGAAAATGCGAGGATTATGAAATTATGCAAACCCCGCATATTTTGCACGGAAATCGGCAATTTATGCGGCGAAAGTGCGGCGTATTTGAAAAAATGCGGCCCCCGCATAAATATGCGGACTTTGGCTGATTTTGCATTGAATTCAGCGATCGCATAATCGCGTTTTTCTGGAGGTACTGATATGTAGTAGAGCCAGACCGATATTATCGGCCGATATTAGTCATTTTCTAAAATATCGGTATCGGCAGTTATAATGGCCGATAAATGAATATTTCAAAAATAAAATAAAAACAGACGAAACATGCTTAAACCATGTCATGAGTGTTGGAGTTGTATAGTTTGTCCACCAGAGGGCACTCGACACCGTTCCTGTTGGCAACACTCGTGTATAACGCGCCACACATCCTGCAACCTGCTGATCCAGCCAGAGTCGGGCAGAGGGAACCAGTTATGCATTATCATATTATTTTAGTTAAAACTCATAAGTAACTACAAATAACTAATGTTAGGGAAATCTGTTAATATTTTGTTGCGCGTTTCTGAAATAAAAAAATAATAATAATATCGGACGATATATCGGATTTTAAAACCAACAAATATTTGTATCGGTATCGGCCTTCAAAATCCTTTATCGGTCGGGCTCTAATATGTAGTAAGGGTGTCACGATTTCGATTTTAAATCAAAATCGATCGAAATTAATTCACAATGTCAAACTTCGAATTAAAAAATGGAATCGTCGATAGTGCCACGCCCCCATGTCACGGCTTGCCGAGCGGAAAAAACGCGCGTGTTGAAGTGCTGCGAGTCTATGGTCAACCTCCTCTAACTTAGCTAGAGCCATTCAAAAGATAGATGCAGGAGACCCATCGACAGAACCTGAACAGCAAAGGTGACGTCTAGTGTATATGTCTATGGAGAAGGTGGAGCTAATGAATCACTGAGACAACTAATGAGGGTAGCTATGGCAACAAACAGAGTGGCATAGGGCACTGAACAAGTAAACAAAGAAACAATGGCGAACAGAACACGCTTCAAAACACTAAACCAATACAAGGGAGCATACATAAATAAATAATGTAAACTAAAGTTTGTAAACAACATAAATAATAAAATAAAACTATGCTACAATTTTCTGAATTTGACATTATTGACTGTTCCCTTCAGATCATCAGGAAATGATGGGTAGAGATGAAATAGAATAGAATTTAATGGAAATAGGTTCCAGGTTTTAAGAAAGAGTCCTTTGCAAGGGGATCATCATATCGATATTATATGGGATTATAAAAATAAAAAAGGTTGCGAGTAACAAATAACCTTAAAATCGCGTCAGATGCTTACAAAACATGTTATCTGAAACAAACTATTGTTTATGTACGTGGATTAAGTGTGAGGTTAGTGTCACAGTATATGACAGCACACGATCGATGTTTCCGACTCCCCTCTCCATAACTGAAACTCACAGAGTGATTTACTGCAAACTCTGGATATAAACAAGGACTATCGTGACAGCAAACTGGGCCAGAATCTCAGTTGTTTATCAAGAGTTGTTTATGTGGAAGCTGGCGCTGCAGAGATCTTATTCTCAAAGCTGTTCTAGCATTGTGTGTAACATCCACAGCCTAACGACATAATTACTCCATTATGGCTTATTTGAAGGATGACCTCTTAAAAATGCTGTAATGATGAAATCAGTGGTCCAAATTTGATTTGAACATCTCTATGATGGACATATTTCAAATGGTAATGTATTTAACCCCTTAACTTTGCCACTATATTTTAAAAACAATAAAAAACCTTAAGTAATATTGACAAACTATGTATCATTTGATGTATGTGTGTTTCAATAGTCAATCCAAAAAATAAGCATTTCTGTTATCATATAGTTTTTTTTTTTTAAGTATCCTCACTTTATAGTTCATGCTATGTCTGTCAAGCCCTAGGAAGTAGTATCAGACAAGGACATGTTGAATGTAAAAGAGCAATTTTGATAACTTTTTATGGAACTATTCCTTTTTTAAAAATGTACTAATGCAGATAGAGGTTGTTTAGGCATCTATCTAATTCAACTTAATTTAACCAGTATTTCAACATGAAAACAAGGAGCACAAAAGCTCAACAGATCTCTTTCAGAATAAACCTTGACAACTGTACAACACAATCAACTAATTCCACATGGTTTCAGACGTCAGCGAAGAGCGCAGTGTCTGAGGCAGATTAGTGTTGCATCTTTAACAGCCAATTCTTTATGATCAAACACTGTTTAATCTGATCTCTTTGAATCTTCATCATGAATTAATCAATATGCTCCCTCCGTTTGTGTCTTTTTAATTATGCAGGGGTATCCTTCCCCCCCTCAGGCGCTCATGCACCAAATTATACCCTCCCTGGGAACAAAAAGCACAATCAAACAAAGTCTAAAATAAACTCGCGACTCGTGTTTCATCACTGTCTGCTGGATGTTACTCACAATATGTTGTGCATTGCAAAAGTTACTGCTGAGTGATTCATATGTTGAGTACACACACTTTTTAATTCAAAATTAGGAATATCATGCCAACATGGCCATTAATCCAGTCCAATTTTATATAATCCAGTGCATTTTATTTGACCTTGCCAGTGGTTATCTATTTTTTGATCATTATTTGATCAGACTGCTACATTTAGACATTTTTATTATTATATTATTATTTTTTAACCCTCTGGGGTTTTTCGGGTCAATAATGACCCGAAGCGTTTAAATACATTTTTTTTAAAATCGTAGCTTCATTGGAATGGTCAGAAACTTGGTGACTTCAATGGTACTTGGTATATGAACACCCAAAAAAATTGGGGACAGGATTTGAAAAGTCTAAGTGGTCGTAAAAAAATAGTCACACTCAAAAATGACCCGCATAGGAAATGAATGGGAAATTGGCAAAAATGTGAAAATACTGAGTTTTTTTTTGTGCGTACAATCTACAAATCAGCAACGATCTTGAAAAAAAGCACACAACAGTGAAGGGGTGAATCTATAAAACATTAAGAGTGCAAAACAGACACACACACACAAACACACCAAAAAATTCAGATTATACATGTGTTTTGCATGTTTAAAAAGCTCAGTTTGTCCACGAGATGGCATCCATCTCATTTTAAAAATTGCTTTTATGAGGCCTAGGCTTGACTCTAAAATGAAATACAGCTTTAAAAAAAAAAAATATATATATATATATTTTTTTTTAAATATTTTTTTCTATTATATTCAATGTGGGAAAATTTGGTCATAATTATTGCATTAATACTAATTATAAATGTTTGTATTTTTGAAATTTTCTCAAAACACCAAAAAAGAAAAGAAAAAATATTATAAAAAACAATTTAAAAAAAAAAAAATTATGATTTTCTTTTTTAAATATGAATCCCGCCCTTTGGGTCAATTTTGACCCGAAGTTCCCGAGTGTGACTGTTAAACGAACAACCCCAGAGGGTTAAATAGTATAAAAGAAAGGAATATAAAAAAAAAATGAGTAAATAATTTTTTTTCCCTAAGATGAGAACTGGATGCTATGCTATCATATGCATCGGGGTTTATTCAAACGTGAAAAATTTATTTTTGCTTGAACCACACTTTGCACACAAATACCTATGAATAATAATGTGATCCGGTTGGTTATAGACAGCATGCGTGATTGTTTTTGCACATATCTTGCGTCATAATTATTTTGCAATGACTAAAGTGGATTGAAAACAGCATTTGCAGTATATTTGAATTGTATTTGAATTTATATGAGGAGATAAGCATGCATGTGTGTGTGTGTTTACTAGTCCAGATCAACCTTCACACTTCCTCCCGTGGAAATGAAAAGAAATTTAAAAGTTATTTTTTGAATTCAGCAGCAGGTCACACGCCTCACCATCAGCAGCACCTTTCAACATTTCTCTGTCCTTTCAAGAGCCGATTATAGTCCGCTTGGGCCATATTTCATATTCTCTCCCCTTTTATTGTCCACTTGACATCTCAGAAACGTTTCGACCTGCGCAGGGCAAATTTACCCTCTGTGTGCCGTTCTGCAGACATAATGGACTGCAGACTGACTTGCACAGGTCATGAAAAGAGATGAAAATGCCCCACCATTAGGAGCTTTTCAGAGAATCTCAATGAATAAGGAGCGAGCTCGCCAAATGATGAGGGCATTAACCCTTTAAACACCTCTCTGAATGGGCTCCATTAGATTCATATTCAATGAAAGTTAATGGTTAATTATGGCTATTAAAGGTTTTACCGCCTGTAGAGCCACTAATTGTCTTTTTGATGTGACTTACTGCTTTTCACCAACATGCAATTTAGCTGTTAGATCAAAGTCTTAATGGTAAGATGGACAGTTTTATAATGCACACGCATAGGACATTTAAAAACCATCTTAAAAGGAACCTGTACGGGGGGAAAAATCAAGCTGCACTGAAACTCTCATTTGGACCTTGAACCGTTTGGTCCCCATTGAAGTGCATTATATGGAGAAAATCCTGGAATGTTTTCATCAAAAATTTCTTAATTTCTAGTTTTCAACTGAAGAAAGAAAGACATGGACATCTTGGATGACACGGGGGTGAGTAAATTATCAGCAATTTTTTTTTTTTTTAAAATGAACTACTCCTTTAATGTCTTGCTTTCCAACTATGTCAGTGAACCAAAAGTTTCATATCCAGAGCCTCACGTCATGTTTATTATTAAATAAGTTGCCCAGGGTAAGCTATGAAAGCAATCCATAGACCTCAAACCTTGTGGGCATGAATTCTCCATCTCTTTTAGTCTCGAGCACATCAGATCAAACGTGTGCGTGTAGTTTGTGGGTCGGCGGCACCGAGAGGATCAATAGCACAGGCGGGATGAAACCTGAAAGAGATTAGACCCATAAAGGACTGATGGGAGAAACATTAAGGGAAATTTGTGCTTGCCTGGTGAAGACACACACACCTTTAATCTTCCCGGTGAGAACAGAGGAATGAGTCAGCACAAAGATGTTAGACATGATGTCCGCCAAAAGCTCTCTTCTCCTCTGAGCCTTGTATTGTGGAGACCTGTAAAACAAGACCTGTCAGAGCCAAAAGTGTGAGTGATGAGAAGCTTTCCTCTTTCGTCTGGAGGTCGGGTCACGAGATATTACTAGTGCTCGTACCTTCAGGGTTATAGAGAAATGAAGAAACCTCTAACCCTAAATCTTCAACTTTGGCGAGGATCTCATCCCACACGTGCACTATTTGTGCTACAGATGATGATAGTTTACATCATGATGAGGAGAGGTGTTATTTAATGATCAGATGGGTGAAAAAAAAACACATATAGAGTCCAAAATATCATGCTTAATGGGTCAACCTGGCACCTATGGAAGCTTGTTTCCGCCACAGAATTTCTCAGAATTGCGTGATATAAAGTCATAATTGCGAGATATAAAGTCAGAATTTCGAGTTATAAATCAGAATTGCGAGATATAAAGTCAGAATTGCGAGATAAAGTCAGAATTTCGAGTTATAAAGTCAGAATTGCGAGATATAAAGTCAGAATTGCGAGATATAAAGTCAGAATTGCGAGATATCAAGTCAAAATTTCGAGTTATAAAGTCAGAATTGCGAGATGAAGTCAGAATTGCGAGATATAAAGTCAGAATTTCGAGTTATAAATCAGAATTGCGAGATATAAAGTCAGAATTGCGAGATATCAAGTCAGAATTTCGAGTTATAAAGTCAGAATTGTGAGATAAAGTCAGAATTTCGAGGTATAAATCAGAATTGCGAGATATAAAGTCAGAATTGCGAGAGAAATTCAGAATTGCGAGAGATCAAGTCAGAATTTTTAGTTATAAAGTCATAATTGCGAGATAAAGTCAGAATTGTGAGATATAAAGTCAGAATTGCGTGATATAAAGTCAGAATTGTGAGATATAAAGTCAGAATTGTGAGATATAAAGTCAGAATTGCGAGATATAAAGTCAGAATTGCGTGATATAAAGTCAGAATTGTGAGATATAAACTTTTGAGGGAAAAAAGTATAATAGTCTAAAATATTATGTTTTTCCCTTTGAATTGGCCTGATATCTCACAATTCTGAGAAAAGATGTCAGTATTGCGAGATGTAAACTCGCAATTGTGAGAAAAAAAGTCAGAATTTCTCACAATTGCGAATTTATTTCTCAGATTTGCAACTTAATATCTCAGATTTGTTACTTTAAATCTCGCAATTAAAACACCATATTAGCAACTCAAAACACATTAGAAAAAAAAAAACTATAAAAACTGCAGCAACTGCATAGCAATTTGACCTAGCATAGCAAACCTTGCAACACCACTATGCCTACATCAATCTAAGAAGATACAGCATTAGCATGCATTTTAATTAAATACATCTGGACATAAACAGTGTATATGTGTTTTTTGTTCACAGTTATTAATGCTGGATATTCTGAGGAACCATGGGTGTTTGAAGCACGTTACTCTGACGGATGAGGTAAGGGAATGTCTGCAAATGAAAGCATCTCTTTGAGGGTCCGCGCTCTTGATCACAGAGCTATAGGAGACGCCTTTGGTTTGTCAAGAAGAATGACAAGATAATCACAGATGAGCAACACTTGAGCTCAGAGACAGAATGTTCAGAATGGTCTATTACTGTTCTAAAAAAGTGTTTGTTGATTGATATAAAGCTGAAATAAAATGCAATCCAGAAATTTAAAAAAAAGTTAAATGTTGCCATGGCAACCTAGTAAGTTTAAGTCAAAATACTAAACTAAAATAAAAGCTTAATAGAAATTTAAAAAAATTAAAATATGAATAAAAACTATCCTAGTATATAAATAAAAACACTTTTTTTATTATTGATATTATTTTAAGCATGAGAAACAGAATGCAAAATGTAATGATAAATGCAAACATCACCTTTGAAATATAATATAAATAAACATTTTATAAAATTAAAGGGATAGTTCACCCAAAAATGAAAATTCTGTGATTAATTAGTCGTGCCATTTCAAACCTGGAAGACTTTCTATTAACTTTCTATTCTATTAACTTTCGTTAATAGAAATTAAACATTTTTTAAATATGAATAAAAACTATCCTAGTATATAAATAAATACACTTTTTTATAATTGATATTATTTTAAGCATGAGAAACAGAATGCAAAATCTAATGATAAATGCAAACATCACCTTTGAAATATAATATAAATAAACATTTTATAAAATTAAAGGGATAGTTCACCCAAAAATAAAAAATTCTGTTAATTAATTAGTCGTGCCGTTTCAAACCTGGAAGACTTTTGTTCATCTTCGAAACACAAATGAAGATATTTTTAATGAAATCTGAGCGATTTCTGTCGATCCATTGACAGCTACGCAACTACGTAAAACTAATCCATTTGAATTTATACAACATTTCTGACACTTTACATAAACTTTCAATCACATATAAACATTCATCAACACATCAGTTGTAATAAATGGAAGCTCAAGCTCATGTTCGCTTGTCGTGTGAGAACCAATGAGGTTCGTTCTCGTGTTACGCGGCACGTTTGAGAACCAATGAGATTGCCCACCCTGCATTGTATACATTCCTCACTGCAAAAATTAGTATGAGTAGTATATAGTGTGCCATTCTGAACACACTAACAAAAAAAGTAAAACAGGAGAATGTGTTTCCTGCTTCAGGGCAAACACATCAAGAATCTCTTGCAGAAACGGCTGTAAATTGTAGTTTCTAGCCAGCAGCAAGGGTTAGCGTAAGGACACAATCTGCCCACCACCACCTCAAATTCACCACGAATCCCACTAACAGGCTACAAGAGCAGCAAGACCCCGCTGAGCTCAAGCGGTCCGCTCATTAACACCCCACCAGGAGTCTGTGAGGGGCAATTCCTCAAACTACCCCTCGGCTCTCGCAGTGCTTGATTAACAGCCACACAGAGACTGTAAAACACAACCACCGTCGGCCTGAGCGTGTACTTACTTATATACCTAATCCATTGTGCTCCTAATGAACAAAAACGTTATGGGGATGATAAACTAATTATTAAAGATATTGAATTGTTCAATCACAAATTTTTACACACCCCATGTTGATCCGCTCCGGTGTGCTGTTACTAATATCAGATTTTAACTGGTGGCTGTATATATTTGGTCCTAGTGAGTGTTCCTGCACAACTTACCATATAGCTATTGGAAATCAGACCATAAATGCGATCTGTTAAAATTAAGAAAATACGTTTTTTTTTTTGGAATAAAGGTTTTCTAAAAATTCACATTACAAAGGGGAAAAGTGTTTATATTGAATTTGCAGCAGTGCATATTAATGCATATAATTCTCAAGGTAACACTTTACAATAGGGTTCATTAGTTAACTACATTAGTTAACATGTACAATATGTGAACAATACTTCTTCAGCATTTATTAATCTTAGTTAAAATTAATTCCAACATTTACTAATACGTTATTAAAATCAAAGGTTGTATTAGTTAACATTAGTTAATGGACTGTGAACTAACATGAAGGCACAATGAACAGCTGAATTTGTATTAACTAACATTAACAAAGATTAATAAACACTGTATCTAATGCATTGCTCATCGTTAGTTCATGTTAGTTAATGCATTTACTAATGTTAACTAATGAACCTTATTGTTAAGTGTTACCATTCTCAAAGTTCTGAATGCGTCATAATATAATTAGGGGCTGTTTGTGTTTACACAACACCGTTTTCAACGCGTTTTGGCTGTTGATTTACACGACGACATTTTGGGTGCCTGAAAACACAAACTTTTGAAAATGAGTTTTGAAAACGGTCTTTTTAAACAACCAAAACGCGAAGCTGTGAAAATGATGACGTCGTGCTCATGCGTATTATGTGTGCAGTGTATAGGGGTTCATCGCCATCTAACGGCCTGGCAGCAGAATTGAGTTGTTTTAGTTGTTTTCGTGGTGGGGATCGTTTGACAATGGTGAAAAACTTCTCCATTTTAAAGGGATAGTACACTTTGAAATTAATTTTTGGTATGTTTTATCTTACCTCAAGGGCATCCAAGATGTAGGTGTCTTTGTTTCCACAGTATTTTCAATTTTGATATTTTTAGGTCAAACCGTTATATAATGGAGGTCTATGGTCACCACCTCAAAGAGCAGCACAGAGAAGTCCAAATTAAACATGATTTAATGACTCGTAAATGTAAGATGGCCTAAGATACGAAACGAGCGATTTGTGTGAGAAAACGAACAGTATTTATATTGTTTTTTACCTCTTGTAAACTAACCACAGCCACAAAGCGCCCGCACCCTCAGATCACTTGGACGTGGCTGTGGTTACAATAGGTAAAAACGATATAAATACTGTTCGTTTTCTCACACAAACCGCTCGTTTCGTGTCTTAGGCCATCTTACATTTACGAGTCATTAAATCATGTTTAATCTGGACTTCTCTGTGCATGCTCTTTGAGGTGGTGACCATAGACCTCCATTATATGACTGACAACAATTTTTACTAACTACATTAACAAAGATTAAAATAGGCTTTAAAAATATATATTGTTCAATGACTGTTTGTTCATGGTTAGCTAAAGAGCTTTTTGAGTCTCATGAATCAGGTCTTTATTTATCACCACAAAGGGTTCTGCTACAAAACAAAAAGCTTTAATCTCGTGCCATTCGTATAACATCTTCTGTTAGCGATGCCGATGCATTAGTGCAGTGCAACAGTCTAGCACATGTGCATTTGAACTTGCTATTTTGTTGACAGCTAAACAGGCAATTAAGATGTTTAGTGTCCAATTAGTGTCCCACAAATTGACAGGTTTACAAAGTTCGGCACAGGTTAATAATCATATCAACGCCACATTCAAAATTAGCTTAGTATTTATTTGTAGCATTCCCATTGAAAACAGAGCCAAATCCAATTTCAAGTGTATAGTTTTGCCCCGAGTTAAACCGCTTTTAACTCTGTTTATCAGTGCCAAACACAGTCGCACAAACAGAATTTGCGGGTAATCCGGGCATCTCTGAAGGCCAATTAAAACGAATCTTCTTAAGAGCACGCCAAAGCGCCACAGTGGTCTTTAATGCCGGTCTGCTCATGTCTAGTAAGTGTGCTGGCATTTTAAATGCCCGTCGTTTCACAAACAACCCTCATCAGCTTTCTGCCCCCCGCTGTGTCTTAAGGGCAGAGACATGCGCTCACACAAACACAAATGCTGCAATATACATCCTGCTAAATTACACAGTCTGCTCTCCCTGGATCCCTCACTCTCCCTTCATTTGTTTCCTTTTTCCCTCTCATTAAGATTTTAAACCCCAAAAAACTTACAGAAATCAATAATTCTTGATATATACTGCCTTCAAGCTCCTTATTGAGTTCGTAAATTGTAATTATGAGATTTTTTTATAATGCTTTTAAGTGATTCTGGTCAGAAGCATTCAAATCATTGAAAAATATTGACACGTTTTTGGAAAGGCTGCATTACTAGCCGCTAATCTGTGTTGATAACCGCGTTGCAGTAATGATGCATTTCTATCCCGTAAGTTAGCATCACTCTGGCTCCCTCGACAATTTTTTTATTGGCTTTTAGATCATTGCAGAAAATAAGCTCTGTGACCAACAAAGGTTTATAAACACAATGAGGCTGTAAAAGCGAGTACAACCTCTGTATAGCCACTTGTTAGCAATTTTGCCTTTGAGTCATGTTTTGTATTGGTCATGATTTGAATATATTTAATGGTTAGGACAACCTATGTGTGTGGGTCAGGTTTTGACAAGAGCTGTTAAACCTGAAATCACATGGGACCAATTTTGACCAATGGCTATGACCAGTTTTTAAAAACTGTATCTAGCCTATTAATCATGTGTAGCCTACATTAAATCATTATTATCAAACCAAAGGAAACACTAAATTTATTGGAGTCCTAATGGTTCATAATGGTGTCCAACATGTAACATGTCAAAGGTGTCCTATTGGTCCTTAATGGTATCCAATAGAAAACATAGAAGTGAGCAAATTACCAATAGAGACTTACTAGGACCATTACAGTTTCCATTAAAACCAATACATTTCCCTTTATAACCATTAAAACCATTAGGAATTCTGTAATGGTTTCTATTGTTTTTTTCATCAGGGTGGTGACCAATCATCCTGCGAAAGGAAAAATCGCTTTGAAGAAAGAATACAAAGACAAACTTTCTTCATTTGCAATTGCATCTTCGATAAATCACGTACAATGAGATCAGGAACGTGAATTTGAAGTGTAAATGGGGCGATTCTGTGTCCATGTTGACTTTAAATGTATTTCATGAGCGTGCTACTATGCCAAAAACGAGTGGCCTACTTTACGTCTGAATGTCAGCATTTCCAGAAAGAGAAGCGTGAACAATCCTGTAAGGGGGAGTTCAGAGCGCTCGGAGAAGTGCAGGAGCGCAGCGTGAACCCAGCTCATCCCCGACTTCACAGCGGCTTGTTGTGGCTGATAGGAGGCTAGCGAGCGAGCGAGCCTTTTTCATGTGAAAGCGGGCCTGCATCCCTGGTTGTGGAGGATTGTGGGCTTTCTGTGCTTGTCCCCCTCTGAAGTTGCTGTTTTTGTGTGAAGATTTAGGCCTGTTTTTTCTTACCATTCTGTGGTTCGTCCCCGCTGCGTCCTCTGTGGCTCCACAGAGTGGGATGTTACCGTCTTTTAAGTTGCTTTGACCTCAATACAACAACTTCCTCTCTTTGAAATCGTTCCTGCGGTACAGCCCTCAAACCATCTCTCAGTGGATTACCTGCGAAACAATAGAAGTACACATACGCGTCAGCCAGATACTCTTTTTGGCTAACATGACAATACAGCAAGTTTAAAATAACCGACGTAGCATTTTTGTATTTGTTTTGTTGTTTGTTTGACGTTTTTTTTCAACACAATGAAAGCATGTAGTGAGCAAAGGGGCTGTTTAATGTCAAGTAGTCCATACCAGTGTTGTAGTCGAGACCAGCTCACTCGAGTCCGAGTCGAGACCGAGACCAGAGAGGTTAGATAACCTAAGGTTGGGTCTCAAACCTACGGAGGCGTATTGCATTCACTTGAAGAAAAAAAATCTACTCTGTTTTTCTGAATTAACGAGTTAATTTTTCATGAGGAAAAAAAATGTTTGCTTTGTTTTTCTGAATTAACGAGTTAATTTTTCATGAGAAAAAATTTTTTTGCTCTGTTTTTCTGAATTAATGAGTTAATTTTTCATGAGAAAAAAAAGTTTTTGCTCTGTTTTTCTGAATTAATTAGTTAATTTTTCATGAGAAAAAAATTGCTCTGTTTTTCTGAATTAATGAGTTAATTTTTCATGAGAAAAAAAGTTTTTGCTCTGTTTTTCTGAATTAATGAGTTAATTTTTCATGAGAAAAAAAGTTTTTGCTCTGTTTTTCTGAATTAATGAGTTAATTTTTCATGAGAAAAAAAAAGTTTTTGCTCTGTTTTTCTGAATTAACGAGTTAATTTTTCATGAGAACAATTTTTTTGCTCTGTTTTTCTGAATTAATGAGTTAATTTTTCATGAGAAAAAAAAGTTTTTGCTCTGTTTTTCTGAATTAATGAGTTAATTTTTCATGAGAAAAAAATTGCTGTTTTTCTGAATTAATGAGTTAATTTTTCATGAGAAAAAATTTGCTCTGTTTTTCTGAATTAATGAGTTAATTTTTCATGAGAAAATTTATTTTTGCTGTTTTTCTGAATTAACTCATTAATTCCGAAAAAAATTCCATTAAAAATTAACTAATTCATTCAGAAAAACAGAGCAAAAATTTTTTTTCTCATGAAAAATTAACTCGTTAATTCAGAAAAACAAAGCAAAATTTTTTTTTCCTCATGAAAAATTAACTCATTAATTCAGAAAAACAGAGCAATTTTTTTTTTCTCATGAAAAATTAACTCGTTAATTCAGAAAAACAGAGTAGATTTTTTTTCTTCAAGTGAATGCAATACGCCTCCGTACAAACCAGACTTAAAGATATCTTCAAGAATATGTAAAATATTTGGTGGTAACAATAAAATTGGCACCATACTCAAACATTAAACCAAATATACCATGGATTCATGTACACTGTAATGATAAAAAGGCCAGATGGTGGTGTAAAGGTAATTTTATTATAATTATGACTTACAATTGTTACAATAAGTGCTCTTTCACAGAACATCGTGACATCACTGCACACAAATTCTTTGTGGCTTTTATATGCAAACTGAATTATGGGTGATAAGGCAGACATTTTCAATACATAGTTGAGCTAGAGGCTCCACATCACAGCTGACCTGGATCCTGCTGCATTTGCGTGCCGCGAACATTATAGTCATGCGCAGTTGCTTACAAGAAAGTCAGCAATCATTGGACGTTTCAAACAACAATTTAAAGAAATATTAACATACAGTTATAATCATGACGGATTTTGAATGGGATTTGGGAATAAGTCCAAGTCCCGACTCCCAATATGTTCGAGTACGAGTCAATTCCGAGTCAAAATGCACACGAGTCCATGACAAGACCGAGTCCATTAAAATATGGACTCGAGACCGAGTCTCGATTGCACAACACTGGTCTATACCACTTGTGCGACTTTCAAAGACTTTAAAGTTAAGTCGCCATATTATTAAGTCAGTTTCATTCAGACTTCCTACAGTCTACATAACTCGACTATGATCGGATGACATGCATGAACCAACGGGGTTTGTTGAACCTCTGCATATTTGAATACACTACCGTTCGATAGTTTGGGGTCAGCAAGTTAACTTTTTGTTTTTTAAAGAAATGAATAGTATGTTTTGTATAAAATTGTTAAAAAGTGACAGTAAATACATTTCTAATGCTACAAAAGAACTTTCTATTCAGCAAAGAATCCAGTGCATATAAAATAAAATGCATCACAATTTCCACAAAAGTATGAAGCAGCGTTCAACGTTGATAATAAATGTTAGAGTGATTTCTGAACGATCATGTGACTCTAAAGACTGATCTTTG
Organism: Pimephales promelas; assembly: GCF_016745375.1. The sequence continues at coordinate 4,831,916 of NW_024121521.1, forward strand.
ATCACAGGAATAAATTACACTAATAATGTTTCACAATGTATCTGTTTTTACTGTATTTTTGATCAAATAAATGCTGAGCAGCAGTTACCTTCTCTTATTGCAAATTAATTGCAATCACATTCCTTACATTTTAGATTTTATATGATTAGTGCAGCGAAATAAGTGAGGTCTGAATTGCGTGTTTTTTTTTTTTTTTTTTGTTTTTTGGGGGGGGGGGGGTTGTTATGTAGTCTGATTTTGTAAAAGAAAAATGTCAATTGATATGCTATGTATATATGTTTTGTTTCATGTATCATAACTGAAAATAAAACTATGAAAAAAAAATGCTGAGCGTAAAGAGAGCACGAATGCTTTGAATAAATGTCTGCGCTGAACAACATAGATTTGTTGCTACACATGAAACCTTTCTAGAATGAGAACATTCGGGAAACAATCTAATCAGTTTGGGTGATGATTGTCCTACATGCAGTGAGGTGATCGTCTCTGGGTCAGACTGATTGACAGTCCCAGTCTCTGTTCCTCTGAAGGGACAGTGTTTGGGTGACGAGCGATCAGCGCTGACTGCACCGTGCCAAATTCACACTCTGTATAATTAACAACAGGAGACAGCAGACATTGCAAATTTAATCAGCTCCTTCACATTATTTAATTTAGTTACTAACTTAATAGAGAAAAGACAGACGCCCCCTTCCTGTACCTCTCATTACACTTTTAATGACTGATTGAAGCTAAGTGAATGTAGAAATGCTTAGTGAGAAAACACACATAAACAATGAACGTTTGGATCGGTGCTTTGAACTGGACACGTTATGTGTGAGAGATCTTGACTCAAACCGCATGATCTGTCTCCAAGTAATAGGTTTTTCCTGTCTTTCCCTGATCATATTAAATCTGGTGATGTTTTCTTACCGTAAAGTAATCCCTGATAATCCTGGGAGTTTGGCCAGAGAGGGATTTATTCCTGTCAGACGTGAGAGAGAGAGAGAGATTTGATTTTTCAAAATTACTTTTATTACAATAGAAATTATTAACCATTAAAACATTTTTACACAATTAGTTATTTTTTACAAACTTAAAACAAAACACAACAAAAGGCTTCTCTGTAACACTATAGATTCAAACTTCAATAAATTATTCATTACTTTATAAAATCGAAAATCGACAACAATTCCAGATTTCACCATTACTTTAAAGACCCGTACCACATCACTATCAGTCCTTTGTTCTATATGATTTCTCCTACTAATGTATATAGCCATTTTTGCTTTCCCAACAAAGTTCAACAGCTGACATTCGCCACTTCTAAAACACTTCATTAAAACAATTAACAAGCCAAACAACCGCTTTAGCCTAAAACAATAAGCAAAATAGTGGAAAACAGTCTCCCTTTTAGAACAAAAAGTGCTATCATGACTTGACTTGATTCAGAATTCAAAATAGAGAGAGAGAGAAATATATGCCCAAAATATAATATACTAAGACAAAAACACTTTGTAAACATTTCTCAAACATACATTGAATTCGAATCCATATCAGACACACAGAAAATCACATATGTACTGGGAGAAACGCCCAAATATATGTTTGTACATGTATGTCTATTGCTTTGGCAATATTGTGCTGTTTTACACATTCATGTCAATAAAGCTGGAGAGTGAGTGAGAGAGAGAGAAAGCAGGAGACCCAAGAATGAGGGTTTTTAAATTGCATTCTCATAGTTTTACGGTTTCATTCAGTGCAATGAATAGCGAGGACACGCATTAAAAACACACCGCGATCGGGCATGTCGGAGAATAGCACAGACACGCATTTCAAAAACACCGCGATCGGGCATGAGAATAGCGCGGACACGCATTTCAAAAACACCGCGATCGGGCATGTCGGAGAATTGCGCGGACACGCATTTCAAATTCAAAAACACCGCGATCGGGCATGAGAGTAGCGCGGACACGCATTTCAAATTCAAAAACACCGCGATCGGGCATGAGAATAGCACAGACACGCATTTCAAAAACACCGCGATCGGGCATGTCGGAGAATAGCGCGGACACGCATTTCAAATTCAAAAACACCGCGATCGGGCATGAGAGTAGCGCGGACACGCATTTCAAAAACACCGCGATCGGGCATGTCGGAGAATAGCGCGGACACGCATTTTAAATTCAAAAACACCGCGATCGGGCATGAGAATAGCGCGGACACGCATTTCAAAAACACCGCGATCGGGCATGTCGGAGAATAGCGCGGACACGCATTTCAAAAACACCGCGATCGGGCATGTCGGAGAATAGCGCGGACACGCATTTCAAAAACACCGCGATCGGGCATGTCGGAGAATAGCGCGGACACGCATTTCAAAAACACCGCGATCGGGCATGTCGGAGAATAGCGCGGACACGCATTTCAAAAACACCGCGATCGGGCATGTCGGAGAATAGCGCGGACACGCATTTCAAAAACACCGCGATCGGGCATGTCGGAGAATAGCGCGGACACGCATTTCAAAAACACCGCGATCGGGCATGTCGGAGAATAGCGCGGACACGCATTTCAAAAACACCGCGATCGGGCATGTCGGAGAATAGCGCGGACACGCATTTCAAAAACACCGCGATCGGGCATGTCGGAGAATAGCGCGGACACGCATTTCAAAAACACCGCGATCGGGCATGTCGGAGAATAGCGCGGACACGCATTTCAAAAACACCGCGATCGGGCATGTCGGAGAATAGCGCGGACACGCATTTCAAAAACACCGCGATCGGGCATGTCGGAGAATAGCGCGGACACGCATTTCAAAAACACCGCGATCGGGCATGTCGGAGAATAGCGCGGACACGCATTTCAAAAACACCGCGATCGGGCATGTCGGAGAATAGCGCGGACACGCATTTCAAAAACACCGCGATCGGGCATGTCGGAGAATAGCGCGGACACGCATTTCAAAAACACCGCGATCGGGCATGAGAATAGCGCGGACACGCATTTCAAAAACACCGCGATCGGGCATGTCGGAGAATAGCGCGGACACGCTTTTAATGCAAATGCACATGCATGGAATTCTGTATCCCACAATGCAATGTACACGGCTTCAAAACTACAAACTTTTATTTAATCACCTGTGAAAAGTTAAGACATTTTCACACACAAAAAAAATACAAAATACAAGAATAATAACATTTACCATTGCCCAACGCTTATAACATTAAGAAATACTATCCAGTGTGCGGCAATACATAGTATTCCTTCCAGTTTTCCATTGCCTTCATCTTTCATTGGTTCACTTAATGTGAACATCATCCTGTACAGTCTGTCGTTCGATGACATCTCATCCTGCTTTCAGCTCTGACAGCAAATAAACTCATTCTCAATGTCAGTTCTCCATCTGTCAGTTTTTTCGAGCCATTAATACACTGCAGTGGCAAGCTGTTTCTTCTTTCTAGTCTGCGAATTGAAAGCTGTTCAGTGTCATTTTAAGGGTTTTAAAATATGACAAATATACCTGCACATACAATGTCAAGTTTCTTGACCTTAACTATTTTTGCTCACTCTCTCTGTAAATGTGTGTGTGCGTGTCATTTATTAACTTTAATTTTGTATTTTAGTTATAAATTCCTCTTGCTGTCATTCCAATTCACAACCTCAATTAAGTCGATTACAATTCACATTCATTGAAGGAAGCCAAATGTTAAATTCATAATTTTGCCCAAATCTAATTTTTTAAAGTGTTTCCACAGGTTTATCAAGCCCCTCGGGTCACTTTCAGTCTTTTTACGGTCATTATTCTGAATTGCTCAATTAATTCTAATAACAAAAGAACACCCTCCCGTATTCTGGCTTCATTCCCAGTGAGGTGAGCACTTGTTCTTCTAGAGAGCAGCGAATAATTGCCATGGTCAGGGTTCGTTGGAGATGCACACCACACACGGCCCTGCAAAAGATGAGAAAGAACAGCTTCTGTTTTCCTCTTCAAAAACTCAAAGAAGTTTGATAAATGACACACGGCCAGCTCAGCATTGGTCAGTTCGTTGCTCCGTTTGAAATTCCAAAGAAACTTTATCTTCATTACGTCTGACATGTTTTTTGCACTTCAAGCATATTCAGTGTGTGTGACTCATATACACAGGTATCCCTTTGTTCTTAGAGAGGATACACATTCTTTATGAGCCGTTTACCCATAGGGAAGACAAGCAAGTGCACTGTGTCCTTGGATTAAAAGCTGAATTTCAAGACCCAAGGGCACCTGAGCTCCTATCACAAGTGATGTGACGTCTCTGCAGTGTACCAAGGGCACATTTTAACCATTATAATCATCATACATGAGTATAGAAAGTGGTGATCTTTCAGATATGAAGGAGGATGTCTTGAATCTGAAATGTGTGTTGGTTCACATTTGGAGACATTACTGCACACTTTGTTTTCTTGCTGCCGTCATATCTTGCCCTCAGGTGCTATTCTGCATGGTAACCAGTGGATGGCACTAGAAGTAGCCAATCATAGATAACAATCTTCTCTTTTTTTTAATTGATCAATTGGCCATGAGGTTGATTTGGTTCTTGCAGTTTTTGGTTTTGAATAGTGGTTTTTGATTTATAAGTAAAATCAGGTATGTGGCAAATACTTTAAGACACATTCTCGTTTTGTTCTGCATCTTAATTTGAAGTTTGAACACAAGCATATTTCAGGGTTAAGGATTCAAATAAGGCAACAATAGTTGTCTGAATTATCAACTGCATCCCTCTGGCAGTAATGTATTTAGCAAGTTGATTTTTTTTTTTATGAAAACACAGTGATTTTCAGAGGTTGTGCTTGTAGTATGATTTAAAAAATGGTAATGCCTCAATTTTTATGTAATGTTATTCACATCCCTGCTGGAAAAAAACAAAACACATGGCCAGCTAGGACAGCTAAGACATATTGGTCAGCTAAAAAAGTGTCCAAAACCTGGGAGACCACCAGCTAAAACCAGCTAACCAACTTAGGCTGATTTTTAGCTGTTTTTCCAGCAGGGATTCCTTATTTTATTCATAAACTAAACACTATAATTCTACAATTATATATAAATATATATTGTAACCATGGCTCAAAGAAAGATATATTTGCTATTTAAGCTACTAAAATGCTACTTGTTTTTATTTTAAACAAGTAGTGTGAATCCTATGTTAGTGGTTTTGTGCTATGTTAAACACACTGGGATCCAGATGTGCGCATGCGCATTACACACACCGTGATTTTTGACTTTCCCGGGCCAAAAAAAATCCAGAATCCTTTGAGAATCCACGCCTTCTTTTTCACGGACCAATACCCACTACAAACCCCAGTCTCCAGCACCGCACGCCGTGTGCTTATGCTGGATACTCCACTGCGGTTCCGTTAAATCTGTTGAACGCACGTTTGAGAAATACGCCGGTCGGTCTTTTAAACGCTTCGGAACCGTTTTGCAGCCGCTGCCTTTGAGGGTCGGCTGTGGATTGACTTCATGCCTCCTTTAAAAGCCCTCCTCGGGTTTTTAACTTCAAGAAAACACCCGAACAATTCGGCGTATCGCCTTTGATTTTTTGCAGGAGAATTAAATGTTTATTTTTTGCCAGCGGCGGAGCGTGAGATCTTGCCGGTTTGCGGACGATGCTCAGCGTTTTTGTATAGCTAAAGCACCTTGTCCGTTCTAGTCGGTAAAACTTTACCTCAGAAAGCACAGTGGATAACTTGTGCGTTTCTCCGAGATTATTTTGTGTATTTTTTTACCTCAGAAAGTGATGGCGGAGCGGGGGGCACGGCTGCTCGTGTTTTTCACAAGTCTCATCGTTCTCCGGTTCGGCGGTGCGGATAAAGGTAAGTCCGTGTCTCTCGTCCGTTATTAACGTTACCTGCGCCTCGCGGCGTCGACAAATCCCCGCTAATGATAACGTTCAACGTTTGACAGTCTGTTCCTTCTCTAACCATATCTACCATCTCCGTTGACTCTGATTTTTACCTTGATGTTTATCATGTAGCAGCTACAACATTTATTTATGTATAAATGGTTAAAGATATGAGTTGTTAAACGCTTGAAGGTTTAAATTCTACAAGGGGTCATACATGAAATTGCTATTTACTGACCGTGACTAAGTAAATCACCACAGGTTGCTTTGAATGTAATATGTAATGTAAACTTAATGTCAAATTAGCAATAGAGGATTTTGCCAGGTTTAAGTCAATGATCCATGAGCCATTAGAAGAGCACTTGTAGAAGGCATCCATCCATCCATCCACTCCAGAACAATGCAAGAGGTTGCTCTTGACCTCGCCTAAAAGAGCTGTGGTTGAGAGCCTAGAGGTTATTGATTGACTGTTGATGGTAATGACAGGGTCAGACATTTGGGAACCTTTACTGTTGGGAATGATGAAAGGGAATTGTCTGGCTGACTCAAATGAAGATCAGATTCCTCAGCTGCTGCCACCTGAAATTGCTGTAAAATGACGCCAAATATTTTGACAGGAGGAAATACTCCTTCTTTGACTTGTGCTAAATCTACATCATTTTATGGAAGCTAAATGTCTACTTATGATGGAGTATTTTCCTCCCTTTAAATAAGAATCTGATCTTATCATGGTTGCAGAGTTTTTGGAGAATTGTTTAGTTTTTAAGCTGAATGGCGTATGTTAAATCTTGTCTTTTCTGTGTTTTAAAGGTTAGATATGGCTTGAATTGATGCTGTGTAGCCTACATGTGGCCAGTTTCAAGTTACTAATCATGGCTTCCCTCTGAAAATAAGTTTTTGTTTATTTGAAACACATTTCCCAGAGGTTTCAGACAAAGCCAAGCCACAAGTCCTCTCTCAAAGATAGTCTACTTTTAAATTCACAATGTTTTATAGAGTTTCGTGGATTTCTTGATGGTGCTTTATTGGAAAAAAAAATGTCAAAGTGAGTTAGGCTCTGCACTTGTGGCACAAATGGTTATTTATTTCAATATGGATTAAAAAAAGCTGCCTTTCATACAGGACACATTCTTTCATTCAGAAATTGCTAGATGAAGTGGAACATAAATGAGAAATGTTTTTTCTCAATACAGTCTTACGCTATAGAAGTCCGCTCTGAAAAGGGGCTTTTTTTCACAAAATGCTTTATAGGGAAATGCAAATGCGTTGGTTTGATGGATAGTCCTTGTGAAATGTTGTAAAACAGAATGAACCTTTCCTCTTGTAGGGTTTTCTTTTAGTTTAGATTTGACATGCAACAGTTGTCCACTCTTCTTTCAGTAGCTGTGCTGTTATTGATAGCTCTAATAATTTGGTGGTGGATTTAAATAATTGCCATGCAAACCTTTGAATCTAACTAGCTCTAATTACAATGCTACTCTTCTCGTTTACAGAAAGTTTGTTAGCTATATAGGCTATACGACTACTTTCACAAACAGATATAAAAACATTTTGCTGATTCACAGCATGCTGATAGGACAAAACACTTCTTGCCATTATGATTATGAAGACATTAAATGATGCTTTTTAATACATGAATTTTCATCTGTTTCTTTAGGGCATATTTCAATGATACCTGTAAAATTTGCAATATGATTAAATAGATTCAGATGGAGGGAAATCTGTGCACATAAACTTTGTCAGTAAAAGGTGGTTCTCTCAAAGACATTTTCATTTTCTTGTGTTTTGCTGCTCAAATCCCCCCTGTGGTGAAAATCAAGCTTTTAATGTTGCTTAGGGTGAATTTAAGGTGATCGGGACACGTTTTGCCATTGAGATGACTTGGAAAAAAGTGTCCCAATCAACCTGAATTCACCCTTTCCATGTGTAAATTCATAATTAACACCATAGACCTTATTTAGAGCAGCGCCATGACGGGTATGAAAGTGAGGCTGTGAGGGATAGACTTACAGTGTTCCCAATGGCATCCGCTGTAAAAAGCTGAATAAAGCTCCTAGATTACTTACAATTTTCCACAGCTTACATTGTCGGGAGTTTTTTGTCAATTAAAATTTCTTGGAAAGATATTTTTCCAGTGTTTCATGAGCAGAACAAAACGAAAACACATTAAATAACAGTACAGCCCATTGAAGAGATGCATGTCTATCCCTCACAGCCTCGCTTTTTATTGCTCAGTATTTTCTCTTCAAAACTGCAATGAACTAAAAAATGTGAAATCGCTGGTGTTTCTGACGTCACAAACTACCTTGTAACCAATCAGATCAACGTGTGATCGTCAACCAGCGGATCTCTGAGCAGAGGGAGTGAGTGGAGGCGGGGCTCATTTGCATATTCATAGAACAGCGTAGACTAAATGAGGGAAGGGTGTTGAGATGCATTCAAGATAATTTAAGACATGATTTTTTTTTCCAAGGAAAATTTAATACTGTAAGACTTTAATACTGATGCATCATAGTGCTTATCAGATGAAAACCAGTTTGCCATCTCTTATGCCACTTTGAGAATGGGTCACAATTGTCATGCAGACTTAGCGTAATTGCTTTTGGCACAGCAGGTATACGGCACAAATGGAGACATCTGTAGCTATCTCCACCTCTCATTAGCTGTGTGTGTGTGTGGTTGTGGGGGAAGGTTGGGGCTCTCTGGTCTGGAAAGCAAGCTTAACACTCATCAATGTCAGGCTGAAGGATTGAATGACATTTTAGCGCATCCAGTTGACCCCTCCCATTGCCTCTGCTAGTGGGATATCAACAGCAATCTCATTCACAAGGCTAGAGGGTAAATTTGTGAATCTCATGCTCTCGTGGTCTGGCTCTTTGCGAGCGTGAGGCACATAGCCATTTTCTTGCTGCCTGCAGCTGGTTGAGAAGGGAAGACAAACACATTCATCGTGCGTCTTATCTGTGTGCTCTTGTCTAAGTGTGACTGGCAGTGGGCAACAGAGTGTTTAGTTCTCCCCGCAGCTGCTTTCACCTTCTAGATCGCCTATGGCTGACTGATATGGTGTGTTATTGTGTAGACGTAGTTGTGAAGTGTGTCGTTTTGTGGTTGGATGGAAAGGCAATTAATTTGTTGTTTCATTTTACTGGGGAGCCTTTTATTAGATCGGAGTGATTTGAGAGTTAAAGTACCAGCTCGACAGAAAAATAAAGTTAAAGTTTTGCAAGACGGTCATTGAAATTCCACAGCTTTCTGACATTAAAGAGCCCCTATCGTAGCATTTGAAACGTTCCTATTTTTGTTTTAGGAGTTCCCAAAAACAGTCTAACGTGCTTGCAAGGATAAAAAACACTTTATTTGTCTTATAATATGCATTTATTTTTAACTGATTTGCTCACCGACTCCCAAATGATTCGTACAACGACTCATTTTTCCAAACCACTCCTTTGCGTGATGCTAATCGGCGGTAAACATACGTATAAACAAATTGATAAAGCACTGCAGTACGACAAGACGCTCTATTCTTTATGACAACTCCAATAACAGCGACAAACATTTCATATATTTAAAAAAAATTGACATTGGAGACCTAGAAGCTGCGCTGAGCGCAACTTACACACACAGATACACGCGCACACACATACTGCCTCGTGCCCCGACGCAACAAAACCGTTCAAAACTCATAAAAACAACAATTATTAATAATACTTACAGGTTGTGATTCGAAGGAGGAAGCTGATCCATATACACTGGGTAAGTAAGTTACTGAGCCCTCCTTCAGGAACAACCGCTTGCGAATCCACATTTGAATTCATTTATGTTTTTGAACGATTAATTAAAATGATGAGAACACAATCGGGCTATACTGTTGTGGTATCGTTGCAAATATGAACTCTAACCACCGATTCTTCACATGCTCGTCCCTGGTACATGAAAACAAAGTTGCTGAACTATCTTTGCATTGTAGAACACAGCGTCTTCTCGACATGATGCTATTATGAAGTGTTTGAGTGTGTAGACTTCAAGTTTTCACTTCCGTCTGCGCGCGGTCCGTATGTACTGTATCTACGTCACGACGAACCAGCTAATGACTCGTTTCAGAAACAATTCATTTCATAGACTCAGAGTCGACTCTGAATGAATGAATGAAAAGTTTTTATTTCGAACATGTAGAAAAAAAAAACAAAAAAACAAAAACAAAAACAAACAAACAATACATAAAACAAAGAGAAAAAAAAACAACAATTTTTTTTTTATTAACTTATACATGTCCGAAAAGGAGTAGGAAGAAGCATAAGCTTTTTCAATCCTACCCTATCTTCAACTAATTATAACTAATTAACCGGTTGACAGAATATTTTGATCTATTTGTCTCTAAACACCAAAAACAAAAACAACATACATATCTACCTATGTGTATATACATCTTCAAAAAAAAAAAAATTACATAAGAGAAAATAAATAAAAACTAATAATAATAATAAGAGAGAAAAAAAAAAAGAAAAATATATAAATAAACTATCACCTAACTAATAATCTTCATCCTCTCTATACCTTTCAAATATCATATTTTTACAATGCTTTTTAAACTGAGTCATACTTGGGCATTGTTTAAGTACTGAACCACAACTTCACTCCACATATCGAAACACAAAAACTTTTTAATGTTGTACGTACACATAATTGTTTAAAGTTGCTCTCACCCCTAATATTATATTACTCTCACCCTCTCACTTTTGAAAGACAATAACTTTATATACGGTGCACTTTCAGATATAAATCTTTGCAGGATGTTTTCATTCCCTTTGAGCTATATTGCACACCATATATGAACAGTCATTTTCAAAAATCCATGATAGGGGCTCTTTAAAACAGCTTGAACCACTTGGCTTAAAGTACACAGACTTTGTTCAATCTCTTGCAAAAAACTAAATAAAATCTAAGTTTGCAAATACATTTGAGTCTGGAACACGTGTTGAATCTCTGTGGTTTGGTTTTGTGAAGCCTCTGAGATCCATGAGTGTGGAAAGGATGGAAAATTCCAGCTGGAGTGTTGCTGTTTGCAGTTGGAAGACGTATTTGTCCTTCTCAATATAGGCTAGCTTTTCACTGGGCGGACCCTCACTCTCGGCCTCTTACTGGGAAAGGTCAAAGCCCTGAAAGACAGGGGTCACCCTTGATTTCTCCTTCTGCGGTCTCGGTGAATGGAGAACTCTTGCTGGTTGTTATTGCTTCTCCAACACCTCTCCTGTTTTTGCTTAAAGAATGTCTAGATTGAAGGCAGTTGCGGGGGGCGAAGGAATCATTTTAATGAGGTCGGGAGAAACCTTGCTGAGAGGATCCCAGTGTTTGACCCAGTGTTTTTTTGTATGGATTGAAGGTCTTAAAAGCTGTCTGTGAGAACCTGAACAAGACATAACAAAACCAGCTCTAGTTGTACACCAAATCATCCAAAATCCAATGCTTGATTTCAATCTGTTGTTGCTCTTAAGTTGATATTATGGATTTGTGTCACTGTCAATCAAAGCTTTCTCTGGTACGCATCCATACTGATGCTCCTCTTACCCCTTTATCCTGATTATTTAATCATTTGTCCTTACAAACTGAGCATATGTTCTGTGTCAAATAGCATTCACTCCTGTTCACCCCTTTCCAGAAGTGCTGTGGTTTTCCCATTGGGTTTAGCAGGAGGCTATGAATAATGCAAGAGAACCTTAGCTGTCTCTAAAACGCTGATTAATTGGTTTAATTTGATCATGTTGTACCGTTTGGGCTCCGTACACCACCTGAATTGTCCTCCACCTGCTATGAATGCTCACTTTGACCCTCTTGTAAATGAAAGTCCACTTAAAGACACTGATAAGTCATTATTTTCTCACATTAATGTCGTTCCACAAACAGAAAAAGTAGATATTTTTGAAGAATCAGTGGGATCCAAAAAAAAAACGGATTCCTCCTTTCACTTGCATTGTATCAAAACAGACATTTCTCATCTTTTTTTGTTTCACAGAGAAGATCAGACAGATTTGGAAAGACATTATGGTGAGTAAACGATGACCTCAGTGGTTCAGAACAATGAAATGGCTCCATATTTTTGGTACTGATTTCTGTATGGAGTCAAGTTTTTTTGAGCTAGCCTTTGGAAAGTAAATGCAATGGCCTGTTCTGACATGGTAATTGATTTCTGATTGGTAGGTTTGTGTGCATGTAACCATGGAGAGAGTTTTCTAGTTCTCCAGGCCTCATGCTAGATGCCTCCCGCTGATATCGGCTCACTTAGTCTCTGTAGGGAAGGCAAATTACTGCCATTCTCCTGCAGAAACTGCTGAAATGTAGTTAGCCATTTATAGGTCTGAACACTTTGGCCTAATTTAAAGGATGGCCTCACTCTAACTCAAAAACACAGGTCATTAGATTAATTATTGATCGTTTTTACTGCTCTAAAATGTTCATTTTTATCCTTGCAAACCTCAACCATTCTTGAAAATGCACCTTAATTGTGATGCATCCATTGACTGAGAGCACGTGAATGACATTCTGTGTAGCTTGGCCTTGAGACAAGCCAAAATCCCAATCTCTATGTTGTCTTACATCTTACAAATGATGCATTTAAAAAGGGTAGCCAAGCTTACGTTAATGTCCCTTTGTACTCCACATTACCGATAGGCTATAAAGGGCATCCAGGCTCGGAGATGACTGGCGAATGATAAACCGGCCTTTCCTCCTCATTAGCTTCATGGAAGAGACGGACTTCGCTTGACCCTTGAAGAGCTGATGTTGGTGATGTGGAGCAGATAGCAGAGGTGTGTTTGAAACGCAAGTAGGTTACATATAGCTGTGGAATTATTAAAAAGTTAAGAGCTCCATGTAGGCTGTTTGCCTGAGGCTCTTGTTTGTTCTTTTTTTGAACATTATGCCCCATTTTTGGGGAAAACATTGTGTTCTTGTTCTTTATACCTAGTGTTAAGTTTTCTTGTTGCGAATCAAAATTTGCAAAATAAACAGCAACTAATTGTCACCATCTTTATGATATGTAAAATACTTTTTGATGTAGTATTCTTTGAAACTTGCTGTGAACCCAAAGGAGGCAAGTGAACACGAGTGTGTGAACTTTCTAGAGCCCGACGCCGACCGATAAAGGATTTTGAAGGCCGACACAAATATTTTTTGGTTTTAAAATTCGAAATATCGGCCGTTTTTTTTTTTTTATTATTTCAGAAACGCGCAACAAAACATTAACAGATTTCCCTAACATGAGTTATTTGTAGCTATTTATGAGTTTTAACTAAAATAATATGATAATTCATTTTAAAAAGAAACTTGTTTCTTTTATTGTAACACAGAACAGACTGATGATAGTGGCATTAGCTAGCTTTATGGTTAGCTAGTCTATGATGAGCCATAATTTAGCAATGGATAACGTCATACTGCAAATTGTAAAACATACGTTTTCAATATAACAGGCCGAGGAGAGATACGTCTCATTGCTATAACTGTCACGTGCTATTAAAGAAATACTTCAGCCACATTGTCAAGAGTTAAAAGGACAGTCAGTCAACTAAACTAACAACGTAACGTAACTATTACTAGCTAATCTCGCTTCACTCTCGGCTTATTTAACAGCAGCTGGACTTGATAGTCACAAATTTTGTTGCTTATTTGAGTTTAGAGAACTGATGGGGATGTTCTTTTAATTGTTATTCAAGCAATGTATGTCTCGTGACCAACTCAACGAGTGTTGCCGACAGGGACGTGTAGAGTGCCCGCTGGTGGACAAACTATACAACTCCAACACTCATGACATGGTTCAAACTTGTGTTTCATCCGTTTTAATTTAATTTTTGAAATATTAATTTATCGGCCATTATAACTGCCGATACCGATAGTTTGGAAAATGCCTAATATCGGCCGATAATATCAGTCTGCCGATATATCGGTCTGGCTCTAGAACTTTCCACAACTAACATAATGTTGAAAATGATCAAATTACCTGAAATTATATGCGTTTGTACTGTTTTATGAATGACAGGTCAAATTCTCCATTACAGATTGTGTGAGTGCCCGCTGATGGGACTTAATTTAATGATAGTGTTGTTTCCCTCGTGTTGTCAGGAAGCCAATTCATTTCATCCTCAAGTAGCGGCAGATCGCAAATATTTAGCAGGGTTTATCTCAGAAGCTTCATGTAGCCTTGAATCTGAAAGAAATTGCAGTTTCTGCTAATTAGACAAGATTGAAGGCATGTCAGGAGTACATGGAGTATATGCATTGAGTTATAATGGCAGGGCACATCCATCAAACATGCACCGACTCAGTGAACTTCTCCCAGGGGACGCTGATTAACCCTTACCCGGGAAGAAATACATAAATCGTGTGCCCGCCGTTAGCGTGTGTTGTGTATACGAAGGCCAGGACGTGATTTAATCATGTGTGGTTTATACGCGTGGTTCTTGGTGCTCCGTCCGTCCTCCATCAATTACACACACAGACGCACATGTGCTTTAATAAGCCGGCAAGTGTGTTGTTGCCAGTAGTGGTGTCACTGAGACTGATGGTTGTGACAGCAGGCGGGTGATAATTAACCAAGATTCCTGCTATTCGCTTTCTATCACACACACACACTTCTGTATGGAGCTGGATCGAGGCGGCGCGTGTGTGTGTGTACAAGACTTTGTTTTAAGGGGCACAAATGGTGCACTACTAAACAATCCAGGGTTGTGGGTTCAAGCGCTCCCTCAGGGCAGAGCAGGTGACTAGCATTAGCTTGTGGGCAGTTTGTCCCAGTCTAATTAAATCTTAGAGAAGGAGACTCCACATATCCTTTTGCTAGGACATTAGATATGCCCTTGATCATCCTGTGGCTATTAATATATTAAACAAAATGTAATGAGCCACATTAAAAGGATAGTTCACCCCAAAATGAATATTATGCCAGTAATTTCTCACCCTCGCGTTGTTCCAACCCCGTAAGACTTGTTTACAGTGCAGGAGAATGGAAATATCAAATAAAAACAAAACCCTTTTCAGGATTAATAACCAGTTGGCTAATATCATGCTTAAAGCTACACTGTGTGATTTCTACCCTCATCTAGTGGTGAAAAGGTATATGACTATCCAGTGAATATTAGTTTCTGTTCCTCTCAATTCCGATTTCGTTTTAACTCCTACGGTGGCCAATGTAGTCCAAGACTAACATGGCTTCCAGTTCGACCTCGTCCATGAGTGTTAACTCAAACGTAAACGCGAATTAACGGGTATGTCCCTCTTTGGCTAATGTACTTTCAAGATGGAGGGGCAACATGGCGAACCCCTTACCCGTATGTATTTTCAATGGCATATTATACACTCACGAGAATACTTTATTACGTGAACGAAGTAAATATACATTAATGAGCACATATAATATTGAAAGAACTAAATGTTTTTAGCTAAGAATAAACTAAAAGAGTTACACAGTGTAGCTTTAATTGGGAGAAGCAGAAATCGTGATCACGATTAAAACATCGTGCACCAAAAGTTTCTCCACGTATCCCAGCGGTAACCTTTCCACATTTGCCATTATTTGATGTAGAACATATTAAAGCCATAGCTTTAAATTATTGCTTTTAATATTGACAAGTTTTTAGGCTGAATTACCAACAGGAGCCCAAAATAATGAATACATTTTTGACACTGACATTAACAAATATCCCCACAAATCCCACTGGAGAAGGAAAGTCATTTCGTGTAAAGGTATTTTAACTTAATTTAACACCCTTTTGACAGGTGAGCAGTGTTTCTCGTATTTAAAGAGCCAGTAAAATTAGTTCTGGAGTTATGGTTCTCTCTGTGTTTTCTGAGGGCCACAGTTTGATACAACTGATGAGTTTTCCTATGGGGAAGCTATTGTGCGTTATGCAGGAAGCCAATAGGAAGAGCTGATCATCTGTCTGAACTGTCTGTGTAAATATGGCCGTGTGTGTGGGCGCACATGAATGAGTTGAAAGAGTATTTTGGCTTATGAGAATAACATTGACATAGTCTATTAAATTTGATGTGAAACAAGTCTGCATTAGCTAGAAAAACCTACTACAGTAGAATGAATTTGTGTAAACCATTCATTCATGAAACTATCCGCTTAGTTGCATTAAAATCAATGCTATATGCTTTACACTAGAATACTTTTATAAACAATTAATGCAAATACATTATTCAAAGGCCAAATAAAGTTATCGTGTAAATCGTTGCATTAATTTAAATGTTTTCAATTCAATTAGCTGCTTTGATGCAATCTGTATTGTGAAAAGCACTATATACTTGGCAATGCTTTACATAAAAATGCTTTTACAATACATTTTTAACCCTCTGGGGTTCTTTGTTTAACAGTCACACTCGGGAACTGGGATTCATATTTAAAAAAGAAAATCATAATTTTTTTTTTTTTTACTTGTTTTTTATAATATTTTTTCTTTTCTTTTTTGGTGTTTTTAGAAAATTTCAAAAATACAACAAAAATTAGAATTCGAATTAATGCAAAAATTATGACCAAATTTTCCCCCATTGAATATAATAGAAAAAAATAAAAAAATATTTTTTTTTTTACATTTTTTTTTTAAAGCTGTATTTCGTTTTAGAGTCAAGCCTAGGCCTCATAAAAGCAATTTTTGAAATTAGATGGATGCCATCTCGTGGACAAACTGAGCTTTTTAAAAATGCAAAACACATGTATAAGCTGAATTTTTTGGTGTGTTTGTGTATAAAGGTGTGGATGTGTCTGTTTTGCACTCTTGATGTTTTATAGATTCACCCCTTCACTGTTGTGTGCTTTTTTTTCAAGATCGTTGCTGATTTGTAGATTGTACGCACAAAAAAACTCAGTATTTTTGCCAATTTCCCATTCATTTCCTATGCGGCTCATTTTTGACCCGAAGGTCCTGAGTGTGACTTTTTTTACGACCACTTAGACTTTTGAAATCCTGTCCCCAATTTTTTTGGGTGTTCATATACAAAGTACCATTAAAGTCACCAAGTTTCGGACCATTCCGATGAAGCTACGATTTTTAACATTTTTTTTTTTTTATTTAAACGCTTCGGGTCATTATTGACCCGAAGAACCCCAGAGGGTTAATAGGCAAATACTACTACATCTCCTCCAGCGAAAGTCTGTCAAACAAGGTCTGCAATGCATTTACTCAGTAAACTTTAGTCTTGTGAAGGCCTCAAAATGACCTTGTTTGTATGATACTGCTAACATAAGATTTGAGCAAAAGTTCTGAATCAGTTTACTGTATTCCTCATGTGTTTATTGTTACGATCTCTGGCATCATATTGGCCCTGACGGTGAATTACGGCGCGTAATTGAAAAGCGATGGGGGTAATTTAACGACGTGTACGGCTCCCCGATGACCTGTGGAAAGTGTTCACTTCCCCTTATTTTCCCCTTTTCCGCATCCGATGCCATGATTGATGGCCTCAGTGTTTATCCAGAACCTCAGCGAGGACGAGAATGATTGGCCGTGACCAATTCTGTTAGTTGTTGGGAGGGGGGGTTTGGAGGCTCTCTTTTGTCCCATGATACGTCTGTGTCGTTTCAGGACGTGCTTTATTAATGAAAGCCAAGAGCCCGTTTATAAACACATCGACCGGGAAATGGAAGCTGTGCTTTTAAATGCAGATGATTTTGAGGCTCTTTTATTGTGGTTAACCTTCCTTTTTAGCTTTTCTCACCCAGAATCCTCAGAGGAGAGCCGCTCGGAGCTGTGAGTCATAGTCTTTTTGTTAGATTACGTGGGTGTCAAAAGCAGCGAAAATATTGCATCCTTGCATGAGTTTAGGATTGCAGATGCGACTTTAAAATACTTGAAATGCAAATGTCATTGGTGCCCACAACTCTAGGAACGTGCTAGTGCTGGAAGACAGTCTTTTGTCAGACCAGTTATTTAATTCTGCAATCATATTCCTTCTTTAAATTGGAATTACCCAATTTTTTTTCTACCTTTCAAATGCACTGATAAGGCTGTTCCACGTAACTCTATGGAGAGACTATAACTTTGAACCAACTTTCAAAGCGCAGCCAATGATTACTGGATAATTTGCATGAAATAAAAAAAAATGGGAGAATGCGTATCAAGATTCAATGAATTGCTCTTCACTGTAAAGATGACTTTGATATTGTATGCTATAGAGTGCTGAAGTTACGACGTCACTCTGTAGGCCAAAACGCGGAAGCGAGTTAGCATTTTAGCATTAAAGCATTAAAGCATTCCCTCGCTCTAAAGCCTATGGGATTTTTGAATGGGTTTTTGCTAAATTGGCTGAAATAAGGTCTGTGGTGAACAAAGCGTTTTGATCTATGACACAGAACACACAGTTATATCCTGCTTGTGGTTTTTTAAACTTTATTGTGTCTGATTGTGTTTTTTAAAATCTTTATATAGGCTTCAAAATGTATAAATTTTGGATTAACTTGTAAAGATTATCTTGCTAGACAAAACGTGTAAGGGTCACAACCCTTAGTTTAACACAGATCTTATTTTTTGCGATTTTCCAAAAGTCTATGGGGAAAATGCATTGCTTTTCGACCGAGGGAACCCATGCGCCGCTAGCTTCCGAGTTGTCCTACAAAGTGACGTCATCACTTCGGCACTCTATTAAATGCATGAAAATGTTGTGGTTGAAATTTGTTTGTGTTGGGAAGTGCATTGAATCTCTGATGCAAGTGATGTGAAACGGCTTTAAAGGAATATAGTTCATCCAAAAATGATGAACATTTTAATTTATTCACCCTCATGTTGTTTTAAACCCACTTCGCTTTTTCTACTGGAGAAGAGTAATTTTTCTAGCTGAAATAATATATTTTGAGAAATGCTTATATAATGAGTCAACTGGGCCCAATGTTGTACTTTTGTGAAGTGCAGAAGAAAGTTAAACAGTATGAGTAAATAATGACAAAAATATTCTTCATGGATCATTTTTAGCCTTTTAAAGCATCTCAGGGTCTCTAAAATGTCAAAATGTTCTTTATTCTTTACGATTTATTTTTGGTATTGAATCATAGATGTTTTGATTAATGTCTCACCAAAGCCACGGTTTCTTTAGACCCCTGACTCGCATGTAGCCTTCCTTTTAAAACCCTCAAGCTACATTCTCTCTTTTTCAATGTTGTCCTTTTTTATGTTATGATGGATATATCCACTGAAAAAACAATTTACTTTCCCGGTGCAATTTTGCCTTGACGACAGTGATAGATAACAGAGATGTCAGTTTATTAACAGTTCCTGAGTGGTTTATTCCGCTCGCTTTGAGGCCCAGGATATGTTTTTTCCCTCCCATTCAGAGAGTTTTGAGCATACATCTCTTTAAAGCCGCTCTGAGCGCCTGCTGAGAAGAGATAAAAGGAACGCAGTGGAAGAAGAGAGTTCGACTCTAATGGAAGGGGTAGATGCGGACTGGTGCGAAAGAGAAATAAAGGATAAAAAAAAAACAGAGATGGAGATAAAAACGAAGCCATGGATGGCTAGTTCCCAAACTTCATGATCCACCCAGCATGGGCTCCACCTAGAGATTATTTTTGATATAAGATCATTCCTTTGACCTACACCAAGAAAAGAAATCCAGTTAGTCTTTGTAATAAGACCTGGGAGCCACTTCTGGCCCTGTTCATCCGTACCTGTTTTTTTTTTTCTAGTAGAAATGGAGACCGAATCAACACTCTAAAACATGCTGGGTTGTTTCAACCCAAATTTGGGTCAAACATGGACAACCCCAAATGTTGGGTTAAGAAAAAGTGACCCAACTTCAACTTTTTCTTAACCCAACATTTGGAGTTGTCCATATTTTACCCAAATTTGGGTTAAAACAACCCAGCATTGTTTAGAGTGAATGTTTGTGCGCCTTTTATTTTACGAACCATTCATGCATGAACAGACTTTCAAAACAGTGCAATGATATGCACTTAACTTGCACTGTTGGTGATTTAAAAACAAAATCAATCAAAACATTTTTCATCTTTTACCATGAATGCCACATTGAGACACTCAAGTCTTTAGTTAAAAGCAGTTTACGCCCACTGTCACAAATATGCAACAACCGTTTGACTCAGTCAACCAGCCGAGATATCGTCTGCATTCCTCTAATGCCGGTTAGTGCATATTTGCTACGGACCTAGGACCTTCGACAAGCACTTGTTTCTAGTGGGACCGCAAAGTGACGAACCTTTTTCCTGTTTACGCACGAGGATTACTCCAGTCAGGAACATTTGCAACATACCAGATTGACCATTATGCCCACTGTTGCAGATTTGCAACATACCAAAATTTCGATTTATTTGTTGTGCAAAAGTGAAATTGATAATTTGATAGGGACCACAATGGAAATAAGTCTTCGGGCTTTATTGTGTTATCGCTGACTACTTTTGTATTTGATTTTAATGTATGAAACAGTTTCTTACTATTTTTCATATTTTTATATTTAAGTGGTCAAATAAAATCAATCAATCAATAATCTCAATATTATTTACCATCTACTTAAAGGTGCCATCTAACATCATAAATCAAATCCTACTCCATATTCCATAACAGATGGGGGCAGTATACCTCCAAAAAATGACTTGTGCTCCTACCATCGTGCATGTTATTCAAATCATTTGACATGATAGTAAAAGGTTGGAAGACCGCAGTTTCACGTGGAACATTTGGAGATTTTTAGAGATCAGAGACTCAATGAACTAAACACTAGAGTGAACTAAACTAAACACTATGAATCTCAACACTAAATGATGAAGACCGCCTCATAGATCTCAAAAACAAGCTGGTGCATTTCGACGGTATGGGAAAATAAAAGCTTGGGCAATTATTTGAAGTTTATGGTATTCGTTTTGTTCATATTACACTTTTATTGTTAGTGAATTAATTTGACAGACAGCATTCGCTGATGTTGATCAAGCTAGCGCCGTGAATTCACCGTGAGACACACGCAATTGACACTTAGCAAGCAGGTTAGTTAAGCTCTCAGATTCTGTCAATTATATTACGCAATTCAAAGAATAAATACCGTTTTGGCGCTTGTACATGTTACACTACAGATCCCTAGCGCACGTGAACCGATCATCTCTACTAGCTGGAAAAAGAACACGAACTCTGTTGAAAGATACAGTATGCTACAACTTACCAAAATGTATTCCTCATGCATAATGTCGACCAATCATTTTTTGAACTCTTCCCTGAACTGAAATGTAGTAATTGGCTGTATTTCCACACGACTGACCTCAGGTTCAAGTACACACAAGCCGGCGCGAGCGCGACTCACTCGTCTATTGCAGTTTGGCTGGTGCTAACGTTGCCCGTCCGCATACCGCCTCCCATGGCCGGAACTGGTATTACGATACCTGCCGGGCCGGGGCTAGTAATTTAGCATGCTAATTCAGGTTAATATCTCGGCAGCACTATAACTTGTCAGTTTTTTAATGACATCTTTGCACTTATTTCTTCTCATTCTTTTGATGCGTGTAGCTCATTTTTCGTATATTGTTACCTCAATTATTACATATGGCACCTTTAAAGGTAAAAACACACATAAAACGTTTTTTTTTTTTAATATATACAGCTATATAAATTCAGGCGTTATGGGGTTTTAAATGAAAGTTGAGAGCGATTCCTGTTTGAACTTTTTGCAGTCGGTGAGTTGATGTTACTATAGTCGCCGTGATCTCGGCTGCAGATTTTGGTCAATCGAAGCTCACAGATTTAACAGAATATGGAAACAGATTTTTAAGACATGTTCACACCAAAGATGACGACTATAACCATAAAATGTTAACAATCATCTATTGGAATTGCTTTCACAATCACAGATTAATGTATAAACGTTGAAAATTGCATCGAACTTTAAACAGATTGAACAGTTTTAAAAGCAGCAGATAACAAAAAAGAGTGTTTTGCACTAAACTAACCCGTAATTTTGTCAAGTTCTCCAAGTCTAAATGTAAGCGATCGAGGTGAATTCGTAGTTGTGGAAGAGTGTGTGTGTAATTTACAGCAAGCAGTTTTCCTTGTTCTGCTTGAAATCCGTTATTTATTTCCTAATGCCTCAGCTGTGTTTTAATTAAGGATGTGTACTTGCTGCTCTGTTGGAAATTAATTTACATTTGCCTGAAAGTGAAAATAAGAAGTAATCAAAGACTCTTCAGATCAAAACCGGTGAGACTGCAGTACAATTAAAAAAACCCTGCAGTGCAGACCCTGTATCGAACAGATATTCACCATTGACCCAGTTTGTGCTCCTCTGGGACTCTCTGCGCTTCTAGGACCCGTTTAACCTTCTCCGGCTAATGATGGCGGTCAGGTAGGAAGCGCAGGCACAGGGCGGCGAGAGAAAGTGTGGGTATTATTAACTTTGTTTTATTAGACGACTCCCTATGGGTCGGAGCGCTTTGAGGTGCGAGTGTTAATTGGTGTTGTTTTAAAAGCCTTTGTTCTATAGAAGAACTGCAGAATTGGGAGACCAGCACTCTCTTTTTCTTTGAAGGATGTTGTTGCTTTACAAAAACGTCTATTTTTATGCTTCTAGCCCGTATAAGGCTTTCCATTAGTGATTTGATCATGGCGGCAGCACCAAATATCATGTAAATGTGCCCAAAATGTAAAGCACGCTCGCCCTGTTGGCTGTGGTTTATTTTGGCATTGTTCCTGTAGACACTGTGCTTCTCTTCTTATCTCAGACTGACAGTCACCTGAATGTTTCTGTGCTTGTGATGTGTTTTTCTCTCTTTGATAGCTTTTTTTTCTGAACAATCGTCACACATGATGCTATTTCAAGTTTGCCGGAATTAAGCATCAACATACTTGACGAATTAATTGAAATGGATAATGCACATCTGTTTTGTGAACTGAATATTGTATTGTATTATTGCAATTGTTGATTGCAAAGAACTTGATAATTACAATGATAGACCTTAAAGTTTTAAACATTTCATGCACCCCTTGCATGTTTGTTAAGCTATTTTGTTAGTTTCAGCTACCAGTAGAGAACTGCAAGCTCCATTTGCCTTGTTTTTTAATTAGTTACAGCATATTTTCCCCAATATCAGCACAGAAAATTGAGAAAAGTCTGGGCTACCCCTGCTTTCTATGTATTGTCCATTGCAATTCGCATGTAAAAAATATTTTTTACGATAAAACAGCCTCCAGTTAGACAACAGCTTTATTATAGCGTTTTGCATTTTGTTAGGGCTGGGTATTGACACAAATTTCACAATTCGATTCGATTTCGATTCACAAGCTTGCAATTCGATTCAATATTGATTATTTTGGATATCAGTTACAATAAATGTCAAATTTTCTCAAGGGAATCAAATCTCTGAACTAATGCTGTAAACTATGGGAGTCTAGCTGTAGCCTATAGACTTCATTAGCCTAATATGAAGGTAATAATGAACTGTTTTGTAGCTATACAAACACTTAAATTACACTTTTATTTATTTTTATAATAAGAAGATCATATGAACTATAAACATTTAAATGCTGGCTGTCATAAAAACTTGCCAGATTTATTCAAATATGCATTAAATATCGCAGAACATTAAGATTATAATGCATATGTAATATGGTGTATATATTTAGCAAAATGCTCCTCTCTAGAGTTATTTTTTCTAGTTTATGTGGGTTTTCTGAGGTAAATATGACGATACATTGATTACAAGCTGTTTAACTGACGTCTTTCCACAGTTGAAACGCTGATTGAGCGAATCAATGTGACATGATACGGATTTGGATAAGTTGTACTCTATCTTTAACACACTTTCAGATGCTCATTCATGATTATTTGGCGCTGTGACTGGTATTATTAAGCCGCTGCTGCTTTTCTTGATCTCACGCCACAGCGCCAAAACGTTATTTATGTTTTTGAATTTCTAAAGAAAATGGACGGAATTTGAAAATTGAGACTTTGTTTCATATCAATAGTAACAAAGGACAAAGATTATTGCGATTTTTTTTTTTTTTTTTTTTTTTTTTTTTTTTTGGATGCGCGCAGCCGCGATACAATGTCCCATTCATTCAAATGAAACAGGATGACTAATCGATTCTTGAGATTTAAGAAACAATATCGGTTCGTAAAAATGAGAATCGATTAATATCGAGAAATCGATATTTATTACCCAGCCCTACATTTTGTAGATTTTCCTTCCTTTACATGTAGTAAGACTCACTGTAATGCACAACCTCTCATGTCTTTATTTGTTCAGACCTGTTTCCCATCCTATGTGACATGATTTGTTTCCTATTGTGATATTGTGTCCAGATTGTGAAGCAGGTTTATTGTGAGGCTGAGCTCCAGTATTAAGTGTTAGTATTGTGTTTTTGGAGAGCTGCTCTCTCCAAAGGGCTTTTGTCTGTCAGGCTCTTTCTGCGGCTGAGATGTTCGGTGTAAACCCGTCCTCCACCACCGCCCCCTTCCCCTCCTGATGCCGCTGAACATGAGCTCCTAAATCAATGAGAAAAGGGCAGCTTGACTGTGATGGGCCTCACTTTAAAAGACCTAAGGAATGAGAGTAGGAGGAGGAGGAGGGGCGGGGAGCCGAGAGACTACATATGTGGGGTTTTTCTTCATGTGTACTCAGACATACACACACAATCCTGAGGGGTTGGTGAACATCAGTCACTTCAGTGCTATTCTCATGCCTCTCTTGAGAGAGAAAGAGACTGGAGACTTCAGCTGTGGAATTACTAAAAACATCTTAGAAGAAGTATAGAAGTAGTATACATGACTTGTGTGCCATATTCCAAGTCTTCTGAAGGTGTTTGATAGCTTTGTGTGAGGAGCAAAGCATAATTTAGGCTGTTTCTCAAAAATATTGCACTTTACTTTCCCGATACATTCAAATTCGGCACATTGGGCACATTGCCCTTTTTTGACTGAACCATACATATATATATATTATATATAATAGGTGCTGAAAGTATTCTTTAGAAATGTTGGCCCATATTGATAGGATAGCATCTTGCAGTTGATGGAGATTTTTGATGGGCACATCCAGGGCACGAAGCTAAGGGGGGTAAAGTGTGCCAAGAAAACATCCCCCACACCATTACACCACCACCACCAGTCTGCACAGTGGTAACAAGCAATGCATTTTTAGATGAAAATATTAGACCCAGACCGATTTATCAATATTATCGGCCGATATTAGGCATTTTCCAAACTATCGGTATCAGCAGTTATAATGGCCGATAAATGAATATTTCAAAAATAAAATAAGAACGGACAAAACGCGCTTCATTTAGAATCGCTAAATAGTAGGTTTTAAGGCCAATTTATACTTCTGCGTAGGGTGCGCGCGGTAGGTACGCCGTAGCATACGCACAGACGCGTACCCTTCGCCGTAGCCTGACGCGCACCTCTTCAAAAATGTAACTACACGTCGTGACGACGCGGACCACAAGATCGGTGATTGGTCGGCTTGGTAGCATCGCATTGTAGCTTGATGGAAAAAATTTAAAAAGTGCAGGTAAAGGGATAAGCAAGCTGACATTGTAATTATAAGGTAGCTTATACGACAATGTAGGGATTAATTATTATTTTATTTATCAGAACTTTAATATACAGTATTTTGATGTTCCTCTGTTCTGTTGTGACGATAAAAGAAACAAGTTTCTTTTTAAAATGCATTATCATATTATAGTTAAAACTCATAAATAACTACAAATAACTAATGTTAGGGAAATCTGTTAATTTGTTGCGCGTTTCTGTAATAAAAAATAAAAATAAAAAAATATCGGCCGACATATCGGATTTTAAAACCAACAAATATTTGTATCAGTATCGGCCTTCAAAATCCTTTATCGGTCGGGCTCTAGAAAATTTTTTTTTTTTTTTTAATTTGAAGTATTGGCCTTTTATCATTGTTCTCCACAATTGCCTCCAGGGAAGTTCCTCCGTCTGTCTTTGTTAGTCTTGTGTTGTCGGAATCAAATTTTTTTTCTAATTGAGACTAGAAGCTACTTATAGCGCAGCTGATGATGGTAGACCACACACACACACACTCACACACACACATTTTCATACCATCAGAGCAGGTGTTCAGTAAACATCCCGCTTTAAGAGCTGTTCACTTCCTCAGCAGGAGTCTTTCAGCCTCCCACACACACACACACACACACACAGTGATGATTTGAATGTTATTGCTCAAAGATTGCTCTTTTATAGCTCAGGAGAAATGTTCCTGTTTCAGTGTGAGTTAAGCTCTAATGACCGCGTCTATGGCATAACGTTAATTGCCATAGAAAATAATTATGACTCATCTGTCTTTTTTCACTTTCTTTTCTTAATCGAGGTGAAAATTGTGGTTACTAAAAATGGAAGTGCATGGCCAGTGCGATTAGCATTGTGTTTTAGTAGAATAGCCACGAGTCATTTTAAAACTTTCTGTTCTTTCTAACTTTCTAAGGGCTTTCCTCTAATAGACGACTAAACATTAGTCGACGAGAAGAGGCTTAGTCGACCAACTTTTTATTAGTCTTTAGTTGCAGAAAAAAAATCCAAACCATCACCTATTATTCCTCGACCTCAAATATGGCTTATTTGAAACATGTAAGTAGTAGCAACTTTACATGGCCTCTATTATTAGGTGCATATAGTGTAAAAGCTAAAGTATTAGCGCACTTACTGCATAATATTGAGACGTCGGCGTGAACATTATTCCTGATAACAGCGGAAACAACTTAAAATTCGGCGTTATTTATGGTCATAAAGAGAATAATACATAAGTC
Organism: Pimephales promelas; assembly: GCF_016745375.1. Next base: position 4,858,521 of record NW_024121521.1, read on the forward strand.
GAGTCTTTTGTAAAATGAAGAACACAAACAAGATTCGCTTTGTCGTGTCGGTCTACATGAACAGGAGAGCATCACAAAAATGAACCGAAGCTTTATGTGTGTGCTTGACTGCGGAATAGGCTATATAAAATACCCCCATACACACACACACACACACAACGCGTAAATATTTTAAAAAAGTATATTAGTTGTCTAATGGCTAAATCTTTAGTTAGGGGCAGCCCTAGTCATGGTAACTCTAAGCTGGTTGCTTTTACACCATAAATGCAAGACTACTTTTAAGATTAATAAAGCACTATTTACCCAAAGGAATTATTTTGGTAATGCATAACCAGCCATCTAGAAAAGTAGTACCACTGCTAAATGGCCACTTTACAGCTAAAATAATAAATGGGGTTTTACTGAATTATTAATGCAATTCATGAGCTTCATTTCTGCTTTAAACTCTATGGAACAGTAGCCCAGTTTACTTCCTCTGCGTGCGTGCGTGTGTGTGTGTGTATGTATGTGTGTGTAAAAAAAAAAATATATATATATATGCATGTGTGTGTGTATATGTTTATATATGTGTATATGTATATGTATATGTGTATATATATGTGTGTGTGTATGTGTGTATATATATATATATATATATATATATATATATGTGTGTGTGTATGTATGTATATGCTTGGTGCACACTTTCACGTACATTCAATATATTAAAATCGATAAAATGTATAATATATATATTTAAACAAAACAAAAAAAAAAAAAAATATATATATATATATATATATATACACACCAAATAAAGAATTTAAAAAAATCAATCCAATGTAAATATTTAAATAAAAAATATAATATTTAAATATGCACGATTTATTTATTTATTTTAAATATGATATTAATAAATAATATTTAAGTGTTTATTTCTTATTATATAATTTTTTTTTTTTTCAAACTGACGGACAAATTACCATTAATTCCGATATCTGGAATTAGCCCACCAGACCCGTCCATAAAGATGAACTCGTATTAAACTGGAAGCATTCCTCTGTAATGGTGTTTTTGTCGGCACATTTTGTCTTGAACTTTTCCCTCACAAATAGTGAAATAGGATCCTCACGATCCGCGTTCTGTTGCTCATTCTTCTCTCTCCGCCTGTAAATTATTAGATTTGTGGTTTCTTTTGGATCATCTAATCGCACCGATGAACTCAAACCCAGCACCACCCCTTTCCAGTCAGTAGTTCTCACTTGACTTGAGGCTGATTCTCTTTATCCACCTGCCTTTCTCCTGCCGGGTGCAGTCGCTGGGAAAATAGAGCTCGCATGAAGAGCCACTGGAGTGAACCGCAGCTCTGAGAGAGCAAGATGAAGCCAAACTCACATCTCGGGCTCGTATGAAGCGAGCGGCTCGTTCTGTTTCGCTTGAGATGGACTGACCCTTATTTCTGAGCGACGTGGCTGTGCCATGAGCAGAATTCAAATGAGCTGCTTGATGTCAGTGCTGTGGAAAGTTCTGTCAGATCCCAAAGTAAACGGATCAAATATTTATCGGTCATAAAACGGACGGTTCCAGATTTTTGAAGCCATTTCGGCAACTGTAAACAGCCTACAGCCAAGCTAAAGAACTACGAGGAAGCTGATGTATTATTTTTAATTACGTTATTCATATGTTTAGTATGGTGTACATTCGCTTTATTTGACGTTCGACTCATACATTGGCACTCCTTTGATGATCCTCAAAAAGCCATGAAAACTAACCCATAATCATATTCATAAGCTGAAATGTCGTAGGTTGTTTGGACATGATAATATTGTTTTCACAAGACACAGGTTGAACGCACATCTCTGTTTTTAGCGAGCCTGTGAGAGCAGCAGTAACGCTTGTTTCTGGGTCTAACGTTTACTTTGATACGCGGTAAGCTATCTGGGGCTTTTGGCAGCGCTGTTGCCGCTGGTTTATTTATTTGAGGATGAATTATACACGCTGTCCTTGGTGGAAAACCCTTGAGTCTCTGAATTTGGGTTGAGAATTGCTTGTCCTGACGGGTTATGTCGCATTTGTTAGTGTTATTGCCTTTTTGTCTCATACTTGCGTACAAGTTCGATTTTATTCTTCTAAAGTCTGTTTACTTCATCTCCAGAATCAACAGAAATTGCTCTTTGTTGTCGTCTGATCTAAGACCAGTTGTGATGCTTTATTTACGATGGATTCCAGTGGTGTCTGTCCCCTTGAAGTCGCCCCGAGTCGGCGTTTAATGAAGACCCCTGCCTCGTGCTGCAGGTCTCTGGCCGTCGTTCTGTCAGCGCTGAGGTTTTTACTGCAAACAACTTTCTTCACGGATGCCGCCATGCTCCTTCCTCGGCTGGTCTTTGAGCCTCGAGTCGCCATGGTGACGCTCATTAACTCTCCATTCAGTGCTTATTAATAACCCTTCCTAAGTCAGGGTTGGAGAAATGGCTCTGCGTGTGAACAAAAACGAGTTCGTCTAAGGTCCTTGACTACCTGTCATACAGTAAATGATTGTCCTTTCAATTCCCGGCCCGCCTTCCCTGCTGATATTGCTGCGTGTAATTTATTATTCCTGATTGAATCGGCTGCCACTCCGTGTCAAGTTATTATGAGGTTTCAAGAAGTCATTTGTTCTGCTGTACATGTTTAGAGTCGCTTCACAGTTGTTGTTTAAGGCGATGCGATTTAAGTTTTGTGAATCCGTTCAAACTGTCAAACTAATCTATCTTTCTTTCTTTCTAACTAATCAATCTTTCTTTCTAACTAATCTATCTTTCTTTCTTTCTAACTAATCTATCTTTCTTTCTTTCTAACTAATCTATCTTTCTTTCTTTCTAACTAATCAATCTTTCTTTCTTTCTAACTAATCAATCTTTCTTTCTAACTAATCTATCTTTCTTTCTTTCTAACTAATCAATCTTTCTTTCTTTCTAACTAATCTATCTTTCTTTCTTTCTAACTAATCTATCTTTCTTTCTAACTAATCTATCTTTCTTTCTAACTAATCTATCTTTCTTTCTAACTAATTATCTATTTTTTTCTTTCTTTCTAACTAATCTATCTATTTCTTTCATTCTAACTAATATATCTTTCTTTCTAACTAATCTACTGTATCCATCTTTCTTTCTAACTAATCTATCTTTCTTTCTAACTAATCTATCTTTTTTCTTTCTAACTAATCTTTCTTTCTTTTTTTCTAACTAATCTATCTTTTTTCTTTCTAACTAATCTATCTTTTTTCTTTCTAACTAATCTTTCTTTCTTTCTAACTAATCTTTCTTTCTTTCTTTCTAACTAACCTTTCTCTTTCTTTCTAACTAATTATCTATTTTTTTCTTGCTTTCTAACTAATCTATCTTTCTTTCTAACTAATCTATCGATCTTTCTTTCTAACTAATCTATCTTTTTTTCTTTCCAGCTAATCTTTTTTTCTTTCTAATTAATCTTTCTTTCTAACTAATCTATCTATCTTTCTAACTAACCTATATTTCTTTCTAACTAATCTATACTTAATTGAAACTAATCTTTATATCTATCTATTATTCATATATCTATTATTCATTATATCTTTCTACCTAATCTTTCCTTTCTTTCTAACCAATCGTTTTCTTTCTTTCTAACCATTCTTTTTTCTAACTAATCCATCCAACAAACTTCAGACTACTTTAATCTTCTTCAAACTCTCTCTATTTTTATTTAAGAAATTAAATATCTTCTTTTGTTATATAGTATTGTGTATAATACTATGTAAACACTTTAATGCAATGTAAAAAACTTTTTTTTAATTTATTTTTTATTTTTATTTTTTAAACCCTTTCCCCGTCAGCATTTTTTTAAAAAGTTTCCGGCCACTGGCAGCATTTTTGATCATTTTCTCAAAAATTTCATGGTCCCTACAATATTTTGTTGTGTGACTATCTGAAAAGAACGAACAGACCCTTAATTCTTCCCTTTTTGAGAAAAAAAAGTGCAGAATCACGTTTTTGTCCAAGAATATGTCTGGATGGTGTTCAGAATGATGATCAAAACACATATCACATTCACAGTCGGTAATGTTAGGCAGTTTTTACGTGCTGTTTAATCTTGATAATGGTGTTATTTTATATGTGCATATGCTCACATATGAATCAGAAGAGAGCGAGCGCATGTGTTTAGATCAGAAAATTCTTTCAGAAGATGTGTAAAAGCGGCCCCTAACATATAACAGCGAAAACACTGAAAGCCGGACATTTCCGTCAATGTCGGGAAAGCGGTAAAAGTCCCATCTGGTGGGGAAAGAGTTAAATATTTTATCAACTTATTTCAGATTTTTGATTATGCATTTTTGTGGTTCAAAGAAATTGTAATGCATTAGAGAATTAACTCAAAGGTTGGGGTCGCCTTGTCTAAACCAACGCTGAATTTCCTGCATGTGTAATAAAGTTACCGCGGGCTGCGAGATAACCACGCGTAGGACAATATTGGTTTTGTAACCTTATCTCTGACAAGCCGTAGGATTTGTGCCCGTCAGTCTGTCCTGAAGGAGTGTGTGTGTGTGTGTGTCACAGCTCTTAAACATGTCCTGGCAGAGTTTGTTTGCTGGTGGGCATATCAAGTGTCTTCCAAAGTGTCGTTTTCTCCAAATAACACTCTGCCCTCGCGATCACCTCATGTGACCAAAGCAATTCCGGTTACACAGCGAGAATGTTTATTTATATTCATGTTTTCTCACATTCCACCCCCAGTGACACACGCACACCGTTCCCCGTCGAGCACCTCAGAGGATCAAATCTCGTGTTATGGCAGCCTTTGCAATAAATTAATTTAGCTATTAATCGAATCCCTCTGTCTCGCTGTCATGGCGACGACCCACCTTGAGATCTATTTGCATTGTAATGGGATGGTAATCCAGCGTTTCTTCCCTATTCATCTGCATCTTTCAAATGCCAGCTAATCCGGCCTGGAGGAGTTAAATCCTCGTAAATGCTTTACAGGCTTGTGCTGACCTGGAGTCAGGGTGTCTGACAGTTTCAGTCAGAATGTAACGTTTGAATAGAGTTTTTTTAGGCGAGTTTTAGTCTAAAACTCATTTCTGATTGAAAGTTTTTAATGTGCAAAAGTGTCAAAAGTTCGAGTTAAAAATGAAAGGCATGACTGATGTCAGCCAGAAATGAAAGTTGACAGAATTTTTTTTTTTAGTTATAGTGCAAATCTAGTAAGACTGACATGAAAATTGCAATAATTCTTGACTTTTTACACTGATATAGAGCTGGGCAACGATTATTCGTGATTAATCGCATCCAAAATAAAAGTTTGTGTTTACATAATATATGTGTGTGTATAATTATTTTGTATATAAGTATTCACACACATGCATGTATAGATTTAAGAAAAATGTGTTATTTAATATATTAATATTAATTTTTAATATAAATTATGTATAAATGTATATACATTAGAGATGCACCGATGTGAACATTTTTGGCCGATACCGATAATTCTTTATATTTGAAAGCCGATAACCGATATACCGGCCGATATATAAAAAATGGATTTAGATTTAATCTTTGAGAGCCTGATTACAAAAACAAAAGTCTAACAATTAAAAGCCATTTCCCAATCACACAATTATAATGTTCTCATTATAATTTCACGTAGCCGATATGACAGCACATTTTGCACTAAACTATATTTTCCTTTGATTCCAATCATATTTCAAGCAATTAAGATCAATCATGTTGAACAATGCGCATCTTAAGTGTCTTTCATTATTTATCAGCTTTAATATATCAGCCAAATTTTGTTATCGGGCTGATACTAATATCGGCCGATACCTATATGGTGGCCGATATATCGTGCATCCCTAATATACATGCAAATATTTGTTAAATATATGCATGCATATGTGTGTATTTATGTATATAAAATAATTATACACACTACACAACCATAAACTTTTATTTTGGATGCAATTAAATGCAAAATCTGATATGCAAACAAGGTAGCACTTTAATGTACAGTCCTGTTCCCCGTGTGCAATGCACTTAGTATAATAACTAGGTACGTGCACTTAACCCATGTAGTTACCTTATATTACCCAGCACTTTCTTTGGTAAGTACACATACTCTAAAATTAAGTGCAGTTACAATTTATTTTAATATATGAACGTGCTCCAGATCGTTCTCTGATTCTATTAAATTTAGTCTGTATGCAACATGATCAGCGACTGTTTTCCGGATATGATGGTCATGAAGGTGTGTGTGTTGTGTAAATCCTCCAGACTGTTGAAAGCATTACGTTTGTGTTCACATTCACACTGAGATGTGAGTCTTCACGGCAGAATGATGAAGCTGTGATTTGGTGCTTTCTTTCTCTGACTCAACATGCTGCAATTCTCGCTGAACATTCGTTCCTAAAAGATTTATAGATCCTTTCGTCTTCAGCACAGTTTTAATACATCTGCTTCTTTCAGATTCTCACCTTGAGATCATGTCAAGGTTATTGTTGCACACGTTTCTGTTTAGTCCCTCAGATTAAAGACCCATTGAAAGCTTAAGCATCTCACCGTAAACAGACCCTCTTTCCCTTGGCTTCGGCCCAAGGGGCTCCATAAATATCATCTCTCATCCGTCCAGGGTGACGATGAATTATTTAGCTCGCAGTTCAGGCGTCGTGGTTTGCTCTTGTGACCACTTTCTGTGGGTTCAGGAGACGTCACGTGATTCACAGATTCACCTGCATGTGAACCCTCGGCGTAAGAGAGCTTTTCAATAATGAAGACGTCCGCTCTGAAGGAGATCTGCTCATGCAGGAGCATCTCTGGTTGTGCACAAGATCAGCTTGACTGCAATCTAGATTTGGGTAAATCCGTCTATTGGATCTATCTATCCATCTAGCCAGGTTGTGAAATTAACACCCGACAAATGCAGGTAAAAAATCTACTGTGGCGAGTAACCAAGCCAACACACACGTCACTACGCAACAAGTAACGGCGCGCTTGTTCATTTGCATTGAAGTGATTTTATACAGTATATCTTAAAATCCCCGTGAACCGGAAGTTGCAAACGACTTTTCTCCAGTGTTGCGACGTATTTCCGAGAGAAACGGAATACTAAATGAGGCAAAATAGTGGGCGTGGCTTTTTTTCCAACTAGCACCTGATTGGATCTAGAAAAAATGGGTGTTTCATTCTGAAATGGAGGATGACGCAAGTTTACACACGCTGTCAATCAATGCTCGCTCGGCGCTCGTAAACACACAGCAGCTGTCAGTTGGAGGGGCGTGGTTATGGATGTTAAGGAGACACCTAAACCGTAAAGCCTACGTCATCGGGCAATGCAGAGGGGAGGGGCATTTTCAAAATTTGATTAAAAAATTACAAAGCCAAAATTTTTTTGACTTGCATGTATGAATTGTTCACCACAAAACGATCAATTTAGGGAAAAAGAAAGTAAGTATGGTCAATTTTGATTTCATGGGGACTTTACGCGGCTTCCTAAGGCATGGTTCGAGGAACACACCTAGAAATGGTAAGTTATACCTTAAGAGTCTTCGTAGCGCGCTAAGACAACGTTATCGGGAAACTCAGCCCTGGTTTAGACTATAAAGTAAGAGTTAAATTAGTTCCCCCCCAATATGCGTTTCTAGAACTAAAAGCGCCACGTTTTTAGTAGGGGTGGTTAATCCGTCTGATTTCCCGATTTGATTCAGTTACGATTATTGAAGTCCCGATTCAATTAATGCCGGTTTTCGATTATTAACGATTAGGCCGTGTGTCCACCAAAGCGTTTTTAGCCAGCTGAAAACGCCAGACGCTCTGCTGAAGACGCCGTGCTTTGGGCGCTTGAGAGCGTTTTGGCAGCGCAGCGTTTTTTCCGTTGAGACGTTTCGTTGCTATGATACAGAATATCCGCAGCAGTTTGAATGTTGTGACAGTTGGTCAGTGTGGTTTAGTCCCGCCCCTTCTCCACTGTGATTGGACGGCTGGGTAAAAAGTGACAGTGATGAGCGTTGCGTTTTATCCAAAGTTGAACATTTTCGAAAATACACTAGACCAACACATGATTATATTAGCAGCAGCAATATTTTGGTATTAATTGCATTTTTATTTGTTTGATAGTCAATGAAAATGTCATGATATGCTTATTGTCTACTACTTAGGCAACCCATTATCTTTAAATCATTTTTTTTTTATAATGCAAAGGCACCTGGTTCTGTTAATTGACAGCATTAAAATGCATTTTGTGATTTTCTTCAATTGAAAATCTTTGAAGCAAGTGAAGGGCACCCAGGTTCAGAGAATCACCCAGAAATTCAAAAGAACGGCATTTATTTGAAATGGAAAGCTTTTGTAACATTAAACAATACTGTTCAACAGTTTGGAGTCGGTAAGAATTTTTATTTCATTTTTTGGGCGAAAGAAAAAATAAATACTTTTATTCATCAAGGATAAATTAAGTTGATCAAAAGTTACAGTGAAGACATTAATAATGTTACAAATCGATTGTCTGAATCTTTTGTGTGTGTGTGTGACTAGAAATACTTTGCTTTAAAAGTACAGAGTAAGACCCATAAAGAAGTAACGTACAATATATTGTATTAACATTGCAAAGAACCAACAGGAACATAAATGTGTGGCAGAACTAGGAGCACACCTGTAGTGAAATAATAATATAACGACCGGTAGCTGAGTGTTTTTCCTCTTCTGGCCGGAAACGTGTCGTATGGCTTCTCATATTTGTTGTGTTTCCGTCATTAGTTTTATTCTACAAAGCTTACAACTAGTGCGGCTCTTGTCCAGCTCCTTTCCCCCTTCAACTTCAGAAGCCAAAATATTTCCACACGTCAGCTTTTAACCTAACAAGGAGGGTGTTTGGATCTCGCATGCCATCGTGTCTCTGTTATGTGCACGCCACAGACGGTCCGTCTGCACTTCCGCGCTTCAGAGTTCGGTCTTTCCCGTTCCGTCAATATTACATTATATATTTATATATATATTAGGGGTGTAACAGTTCACAAAATTCACGCTTCGATACGATACACTTGTGTCACGGTTCGGTTCGGTACGTTTCAAATACAGCAAAAAGAAAGAAATGGCAGAGAAATGTATAATATTTTTATTAAAACTAACATCATAAAGTATGATATTTTTAACTTTGAGCAATGATGGAACTTTACTTGACTTCTTAGGAGCATTTAAAACAAAACAGCTACTTGGACAAAATGAAATGTAATATTGTAGTAGTTAAAAACAAAGCTTTATTTTAGTTCAGGTTAACATTTGAGGGCAGCAATTGTATTGATAATGTCAAAATACAACCGACGTGACGTTACTTGAAAGCATTAGCCTACTATTCCTGCCAAACTTACAGATAGTGGTGTTATACAGTAAATCCATGGTGATGTTGCTGATCTGTCGACACTGGGTAGTTCATTCATGGCACAATGTTTCTTCCTGGTTTCCACATCAGCGCTGTTTGATCCGTTAATAACGGAGAAATGTGAATGTTTCTCACTAGATCTCGCATTTTTATTTTGGAAAATCAATTTTTTTGACATTTGTGAATCGATTCAGGATCGTCCATGTCCGCATCGTGATGCATCGAAGAATCGATTTTTTTTTTTTTTCACCCCTAGTTTTTAGAACGTTTGAACGTTGAAGGTTTTTTTCACGCTGAAGCGCCGAGAGCTCGGTTGCCGAGAGTCGAAGAACAACTTTGGGTAAAATGCAGCGCTAATCATTGTCACTTATTACCCAGCCGTCCAATCACAGTGGAGGAGGGGCGGGGCTAATACCACACTGACCAACGGATGAAAAATGCACTTTTAGTATGAAACAAATTATCTGCGAAATCAGTTAGAAGTAAATTTGCTGGATATTCTGTATCATAGCAACGAAACGTCTCAAGCGCAGAGCGGCTAGCGGATTTAGCTGGCTAAAAACACTTTGGTGGACACACGGCCTTAATGCAAGTCCATGGGGGGTAATCAGTGTTCTTCAATAAAATTGCGTTTGCAACTCGTCCGCAGACTGACATTAGAAAAGAGCCTTTCTGAGAAAATGGCAGGACGGCAACTAAGATATCATTTTTAAGACCGGGGATAGCAAAGGTCGTTTCGGAGGCAGAGCAAGTTATTGCATTTGGATGAAAGATTATGAAGGCAAACATTTTATTTTCCTTTGGAATAACAAGCAGCAATAAATCGTTCACAACAAGATCAGGAACGAGCATTAAAGTAAACGGGGCTGATTTTGATTTCATGGCTTATTTTTGCCCTCTAAACAGCATCTTTTATGTGAGCGAGGATGCCCTTTAGAACAGGATTTGACTGTGACATTTTCAGGATATCTTTCCACGGATGTCAACGGTGCTTTTGACTCTCCTTCGCTGTAGCTCTAGATCTCCAAAAAGAAATGAAGTATGAACAAATCTCCAAATATTCAGTAATGCCTCTGCCGGAGCAGCTCAAAGTCACTAAAAACACGGTAATCTCGCAGTCAATCTCATGACTATAAATCAGATTTTTGATTGGGCACAGATTTCTTATTAATCAGGAAGTTTCCATTACGGTCACAGATGAGTGGAGGAAATGCCCCGATAACCCCGTTTCTCTTCAGAGAGGATGTCGTGGATCATTTTCTTGCATTGGCCCTATTAGATTAAATCTGCCCCCGGCCCAGGTGGGGGTCGTAACCTCTGGGAATGAATCGTGGGAATAAAAAAACATGTGCCGGTTAATCTGAGTATATCAGACTTGTTCTTAAACTAAATCCTCTCTAGGTTTGGTCAAGAACGACGGTAGGTCAGAGCCGACGGCTTACTTAAACTGTGAGATTCACATGATTTTAAAACCTCAGTCCATATGGTTTATATCAGGGAGAGATTATACCATTCGCATTTTTATCTTGGTTAAAGAGCTTATGAGCACGAGGTGAGATACCGAGAAGAGAAACAATTATCTGAAAGGCATCAGATCGCTTCCTCGTTTTGCTTACAGTGCATGTTGTGATTGCAAATGTGGTTTAAAATAAAAAAATAATAATCATTTTGTATTGGAGACTACATTTTTGCAAGTCATGTTGGATTAAATCATTGGCTGAATGAATGTGATTTGATGATTAATCTTTTAACAATGATTGCACACATCCTTGAGCTAGGTTTCCTACCTAGATTACATTTCAATTAGGCATCCAAGGATCTTAACAAAACAATTCAAGATTTGGGGTTTTAATTGTCAAACCATTCGTGAGGAATATAAGTCAGCGTTGCCTGTGAGGATAAAAGCATCCCAAGAATTAATTGTGACCGGACCAGATTAATCAGCTAAATGTATATTTTTTAAAATCATAATTTTAAGATGTCCTGTATGTGTATATTTACTAGGGCTGGGTAATAAATATCGATTTCTCGATATTAATCGATTCTCATTTTTACGAACTGATATCGAATCTTGAATCGATTAGTCATCCTGTTTCATTTGAATGAATGGGACATTGTATCGCGGCTGCGCGCATCCAAAAAATCGCAATAATCTTTGTCCTTTGTTACTATTGGTATGAAACAAAGTCTCAATTTACAAATTACGTCCATTTTCTTTAGAAATTCAAAAACATAAATAAGGTTTTGGCGCTGTGGCGTGAGATCAAGAGAAGCAGCAGCGCTGATCTCTCTTCCGGCTTAATAATACCAGTCACAGCGCCAAATAAACATGAAAGTGTGTTAAAGATAGAGTACAACTTATCGAAATCCGTATCATGTCACATTGATTCGCTCAATCAGCGTTTCAACCGTGGAAAGACGTCAGTTAAACAGCTTGTAATCAATGTATCGTCATATTTACCTCAGAAAACCCACATAAACTCGTTAGTCAGCTAGAAAAAATAACTCTAGAGAGGAGCATTTTGCTAAATATATACACCATATTACATATGCATTATAATCGTAATGTTCTTAATGCATATTTGAATAAATCTGGCAAGTTTTTATGACAGCCACCATTTAAATGTTTATATTTCATATAATCTTCTTATTATAAAAATAAATAAAAGTGTAATTTAAGTGTTTGTATAGCTACAAAACAGTTCATTATTACCTTCATATTAGGCTAATGAAGTCTATAGGCTACAGCTAGACTCCCATAGTTTACAGCATTAGTTCAGAGATTTGATTCCCTTGAGAAAATTTGACATTTATTGTAACTGATATCCAAAATAATCAATATTGAATCGAATCGAATTGCAAGCTTGTGAATCGAAATCGAATCGAATTGTGAAATTTGTGTCAATACCCAGCCCTAATAAAAACAGAGAATTTATAGTACTATAAATAATCAAGTATGTGGAATTTCAACTATATTTTTTTCTCTGAGTAGAATAGATTTTTTTCTAATTATTGATTTTAAAGTTATTACCAGTGAAAATCGAATCAAATCGAGTTGAGATCTTGTGAATCAGAATCGAATCTAATCAGGACATCTGAATCGATGCCCAGCCCTAATATTTATGTAAACCGTGTTACACACATGTGATCAAATCAAGATTTGGGGGGTTCATATACTATAAGAAACATGTCGACTGCATTTGGGTTGTTAATATCTGTTATTTTTGAGGATGCCTACAATACCTATGTAGACTAGGGTTTGACAAGTGCTCAATTTCCTCTGGCTATATAATCTTGTTGGCAAGATGAATGTCAAACGTGTTCCTAGATCAGTGCTGTGACTCGCAGAAATTTCCGTCATGCTGTGCTTTAGGCCACCAGCCTGTGTGTTTAGTGCTGATCTGGAGTCAGGCCCTTACACCCTCTCTCTATCTCTCGGGTTGATTTATCATCTCAGCACCTCTATATAGGCAGTGATGTATGACTTCCCCTCTGTTCTTAATCTCATCGTATAGAGCGATAAACACCCCAGGTCTCGTCCTCAACACGCCACTTTTCTTGCACAGGAAAACTTAAGCATGCATGCAACATGGTCCCTGTGGAGCACATGCACACATTGCATGCTGTTTTTTTTTTCATGCTTGAATTGGACCGCCAGGTTAATGCTTAATGCAATGTATATATTGTACATGTTATTTCATACTATTAAAAAAAAAGATTAGTTATGTTACATTGTTTAATTTGACAAGTGCCGTTCATTTGTCTAAGAAAACGATCATTTCAAAAACATAAAAATACAACTGAAAAAATTGAAATATTAGATGGAAAAACTTAACAATAGAAAGATTTCCTTGGTAACTAACTGAAAAAAGAAAGTAAATAAAAAAAAAAACACAAAAGCGCAAAGCAAAATTACAAAAACGTAATCTAAATTTAAAACGAAAACTGAAAATATAAAAATAAAAGCCAAGTCAAAACATTAGTAAATGCTACAATTAGAGATGAATTCATATGAACATTTTGACCGATACCTATAATTCTATGTATTTGAAACTTGATAAACGATATATCGGCTGATAAATCTAAATCCTAATTTTTATATAATTGATTACGAAAACATAAGTCTCACCATTAAAGGCCATTGATTAAGGCTCACCATTGATTCCAATCATATCTCAAGAAATTAAAGACCATCATGTTGATCTGTAGTGTCTCAGCTGAAGGGAATAATACATTATTTATCAGCTTTAATATATCGGCCAAATTTTCGTATCAGGCCGATAACGGTAACATTTAAAATGAATAAATATGGGCCGATACCGATATGGTGGATGATGTATCGTGCATCCCTAGCTATAATGGTATATAAATGATAGTAACATAAAACTGCTTACTTTTTTATAAATTGGTATCAATTTTAACAATGTCTATTATAGCAAGTGTGTACACTGTATTTATTAGGACTGAAGAAATATATCTGTTTTACGGTTTTTTTGTATTGTTCATTGTAATCTTTTATTGTTGTTCATTTTAGGTAGACAATTTTAAGATCTGTCCAGGGACAACAGATGAAAAATAGTCTTTTGGCTAATTCTGGTGCATTTACAGTAATGTCAATTAATGTACATTGTCCCTGTCAAATAACTAACTAACTAACTAAAAAAAAAAAAAAAAATACTTTGGTTGCTGTTTCCAAACAGGTTTCCCAAAATTATTTCGCCAAATTGAATTGTCGAATATCAAAAAAGTGTTGCGCGACATCCGAAATCGATTACTTTCCTATTAGTATGCAAAAACAGTACGCCAACTTTTTAACGGTCACAAAGTTCAAATTCAAGTGTAGTACCTACTCGGACGTACCGTTGATCTCGCGTTGAATCAAGTGTGTTGCATTGTGGGTTACTGCGTTCCATGCAAAAAGTGTGCACTTCTCATGATGAGTATTTCACCCAGAAAACCCCCAACTGTGCACAGTATACATACTGCAATTTAGCATTCAGTCATCATCCAACCAGAAAATTCTCCAGGTGTTTGGTTTAGAGGAGACGACCGACACACACACACACACACACACACACAGCTCACAGATGTCACAGGCGGGCTGGTAAATATTCTGCTTGCGTTCTGTTCAGCTGTGAAGCACCTGATGGCAACATGCTCTCATCTTGCACACACACACACACACACGCAGGGTTTTATTTCAGGTGCTCGGGTCAGTCCGTACTGCAGGTTCACTTGCTTCACGATAACCCGTCGCCCTTTGACGTGTCCGCTGGGATCTGAACTTGCACTACTGCTATGTTAACACACTTCGCCTCGTACCTGGAAACATCAAACGCAGTAAAAAGAACCAGAGATGAATTTGAGACAATTGCATTACACGACAAGAGGACATGCATAGAACAGTGTATCCCACAATGCAGTGTGCTTAAAATTGTTTATCTTTGTAATCTCAATCAATTTAATTGCCACTTTATCTATGCATGTTATTAGATGGTTAACCATTTTTGCTAATTTCTCTAATGCTGCGTTCACACCGAACGCGAATAGCGCGTCAAATTCGCGCCTGACGCGTCTAGTTTGATCTAGGGGATCACCCTCGCCCTCATCCACCTAATCTAGCTGTCATTTATTTTTGTTTTGATGATAAATAGAGCCAGCCTTCAAGAGTTATTAACCTGTCCTGTGATTTTTTCTTTTTTTTTTTTTTTTTTCTCTCTCACGTCCAGACACGAACTTTTGCACATATGTTGATTGACTTTACATCATAATAATATTTCATATAATCTTGATATGGAATGAATAACATTCAATACAAAATGCACACGTCTCATATATAGAAGTAATGTTTTAAGTGATAAAATATTTGCTTTGTTGTGCATAATCCCACCATGCATTTAGTCATATTAACAAAATAATTTATTGAAGCATCCAGACACTTCACCACGTGAGCAAGCAGCTAGGCTTCTGATTGGTTAACGCGGCGCGAATTCATGCCAAAGTTCAAATTTTTCAACTCGGAAAAATCTGAGTTGAATTTCACACGAATTTGTGTCAAACGCGAATTTGACATTCGAATTCGTGTCAAATGCATGAATGCTAAAATAGCTCTAACTAAATCATTTGCGCATAACGTGCCAGACGCTCAATTCGCGCGAACGAGGCGTATTCGCATCTTCCGCAAAGCGCTCTACGCTCTACGAATTTTTTACGCGCATAACCCGTCTTTGCATTGACTTAACATTGAAATCATTCGCGCCTGACGCGCTATTCGCGTCCGGTGTGAACGCACCATAAGAAATGCTGTGTGGATTTGTAACTTTGTGACAAAAAAAGTCAAGACTAAGGCCGCGTGTCCTCCGAAGCGTTTTTCCACGCGCCTGGCGTATGTTAGCAATTGTTTTCAACGGGAGCGCCACGTTTTTAAACGCCATGAGCGTAACGAGGCGCTGAGCGTTTTCAACTGGTTGCCGAGAGTTGAAAAACGTTCAAATTTGGATGAAACGCAGCGCTCATCACGGCCACTTTTTACCCAGCCGACTCGGACTCGGTGTGCAAGGACATTAAGAAAATATACTTCATATGAGTTTTCAGTACTGCAACAAAAAAAAAACAGTTTTAAACGTTTAGCGCTACATGCTAAATGCCGTTTTAAATGCCTTTAAAGTAAAAAGCATTATACTGGATATACAAGTGCATATTTCTTTACTTGTTTTCTTCAGTGACCTTTAGTTCAGGCCTTTTGCTGTGACCGCTTGCATCTGTGTGAGCAAGATAAAGACTAAATGATGCATTTTGAGGGAGAGTGGTGAAAAACTCTTAAACTCCAGAAGAGGAAAAACTGTCAGTCTAGCTTGGGCTCCGAGAGATGGGTCTGATATCAGGCCTGTAATTACGCAGGGATGTGACTTGCCTTTCAAAGCAACAGGGGAGAATTGGTAGGAGGAGAAATGCAATCTTTCTCTCCCATCTTGTCTGGTTTGAATTATTTAATCGGGGGCACAATGTTTGCAACTGTTACAAATGTTAAAATCCACGTTGAATGAGATGCTCTTGAATTTTCAGTGTGTGTGTGCATAGACATATACACTAGACCTCACCTGGGGGTTCTAAGCATGCGTCAAAACCGCCGCCATCTTGGAACAGGGGTCTTGTCATAGGAAAGTAGCTAGGTAACGCTGCCTTTACTTCGAATTCATTGATGGTGGCGGACTTTTGTGCAGCGTATGAAGTTCACGGATGAAATCTGAACTAGGAAGAATGTTTAAAAAAAAAAAATTAGATTTTTTTTTCTTTCTGGAATCAATGATAAATACATGTCTGACCGTTGGAACAAACCAAAAAAAACAAGAAAAATCGCATTCATGATGATTTATGGTGATTTTATTTGCGTTAGACCTGCGTCTACTACATTGACGCTGATGCATTAAAGTGGAGGGGCTCCCCTGTTTCTAGATGGCGGCTCTATTGACGCATTCGTTCCAATGAACTGCCGTATCCAAGGTGAGGTCTAGTGTATGTGTCTATGGTGTGTGTGTTTCTTGTTCTCCTCTTATTGGGCTCCAGACAGGATCGTGGAGGTCAATAAACCTCCACAGTGCCCGTTTGGGTTCTGCTGACCTTAGCGGGCCGTTTGCCGCAGGAGGAATAAGAATCAGAGGTCATTGATTTGCAGTGGTGCTCTGGAATATCTTCTCTCGCTGCAGGGGAGGAACTGATGCTGGTTTGTCCGATTTCTGCTTTTATTTCTGGATCAAACGTGACCCACGCATTGGGATCAAGCGGAAAACCTTCCAGTCTCTCTCTTGAATCCGACTTAAACTGCGATTCATCGACAGGCTGCAAAAGAGAGTCAATCTCATGTTAAAATGCTCAACTTTACAGCAGAACAAAATATGTTTACAGCCTGGTGCAAAAAGCGGTTTTGATCTATATAGCTCATAACTGTACGGGGGGTGATTTTATTTATTTTTTTATAACTCCATTTAAATTGTGTTAAAGGGGACATATCATGCAAAATCCACTTTTTTTTTAGCTCTTAAATGCATTTTGTTGTATATTTGGAGTGTTTATAAGTACAGAAAACATGAAATTATTCTCTTCAGGTGCTTCGTTTATATCTTTATATTCTGTTTTGGTCATATTTTTCAACCTGTTCAGATTTTTCTGTTTTCTATGACGTTTTTTGAACTATAACGTCACTGTATTTGCCAAATAAAGACATTGACTACCGGCCCAACACTTCGAGCAATCCACCATTATTATTTCTCGCTCCGATTTTGTAGTCCGAGCTCAATGATGCAGAAGTTACGAGAGGGCAAGTCAAAATGTTCGGTTGTTGGATGTAGTGACCTGAAGCACTTCAAGGATTCTCACTTCAACAACCTCCGCCAGTAACGTTATACAGAAGGGTTTGGCGATCGATCGAAGGGTTTGAGCCGATCTTTGGAGACGACGAACAGAGCATTTCGATAAGCTGTAAATATCGTTAATAAAAATTAAGTACTTTACTTTCTTAAAACACATGGTGGTCATGGTTTAGCAGTACCTTTGTCTTTCTTTGTTTTTGTCGCATCTTCTTTTTATTAAACGCATCTCCTTTTTATTTAAAGGGGCTGCTTTGAAACGGGTCGCTCACAGACGCACATCAGAAAAGGGGCTTGTGGAGCTATAATAATGAGGAATTCAGACCCAAGCATTGCAGTTATGTTTTATATAGACCACAACGGTATGATTTATATGTAAAAATGAATGATTTAAAAGCATGATATGTACCCTTTAAACCTTAAAATTCTACATAATTAAGGGCGTGGCCACTTAAGCGACGGCTGGATTGCCGCTGATGTCACCGTTTATCCGGGAACGAAGCGCGGCCAAGACGACGACGGCCGGCTCCGCCCACTTTGGGCTTAAAAAAATGTTCAGAAACTTACAGGTGACATCACAGACACTAATATTTAATATTAATAATATTCTAATATTACTAATATTTAATAATTTTCCATATTTTTTTACAGTCTATAATTGGTGTGTTGCAGTTTCTACAACATTTACACATGTCCCTTTTCCACTGAAATTGTGGTGGTTGGTTGGGGGAAAGCACAAACCGAGGTTATTATATAGTTTAATTTAATCTTTCTTAGTTTTATGCTTTTTGCATGTTGAAAACTAACTTTAATCCCGCCATTGGCTTCTGATGCTAACAGGTTTCTTGTTTGAGACAAGAAAGTGAAGAGTTTGGGTTTAGAAAACATTTGAGCTGCAACTTGGGTAAACCTGACATTAACTCGCCAACATGGTCCAACACATGGTTATTTAATCCTGGTTTTCATTAGCGTTAGCGAGGAAAGGTCAGTGGTGTGCTTATTGTTTTATGAAGCTTTAGTCTGAAGCCCTGTCACTGCGGTGACACCGTTTCTAGAGTTTAATGGAGTGTTTGTGTGTTTTGATAGAAACTGGACCAGTGGTTTTGGAAAAGAAAACATTGGGGAATGTAATGAGGCTCACAGTCTCTTAATATGCAGCAGCCATGACTTCCACTGTTTTCTGTGAGCTTCTAGAGGATTTGATATTGATGATAAACCAGTTATGGGTTATTTGTTGGTGTGCTGATCAATGTAGCTGCTCTAAGACTGACTTCTCTCTTCTCAGAGTAATCAATGGCCGACGGCAAAGCCTGTGTGTGTGTGTATGAGCTGTTGGAGCTTTCTAATAGAGCTGTGGGTGTCTCTTCATTAATCAATGTTCAAACTCCATGCAGGATCTATCACATATAGACTAATGAAATCACTGCACACCGCGCCGCTGTTGTTCCCCGACTCGCCTTCTTTTAATTAACATTTGGCTCATTTTCCTCACGTTTAATCAGCTCTGAAAGTGAGCGTATCTCGAAGCGGCTCTCCATTGGTTCCTTCACGAGTCGGACTGAAGTCGGTTGTGTGTGTGTGTGTGTGTGTATATGGAGGGATGCCAGTCGGGTTTTTGGACGGCGTCTGAGTGTTGACGCAGACGTTCTCTCAGATACTTTCTCTTTCTTTCCCCGTCCGTCTCAAACGGAGGCCTCAGGAATTGCGGTATATGAAGTCCACACATTCGGGATGTAAACTAGTGTTCAAAACTAGTCTCTCTCTCACACACAAATATATTTTAAATAATTGTTTTAGTCAACAATCATATTCTCTACTTTTGTACAATTTCATTCACTGTTATTTAATGCTTACTTAATTTGAAAACACTAATAATTGAATGACGCTGTTAAAGGGATAGTTCACTTTGAAATTAATTTTTGATATGTTTTATCTTACCTCAAGGGCATCCAAGATGTAGGTGTCTTTGTTTCCGCAGTATTTTCAATTTTGACATTTTTCAGTCAAACCGTTGTTGTCTATCAGTCATACACTGGAGGCTAAGGGGGTCCACCAAAGAGCAGCACAGAGAAGTCCAAATTAAACATGATTTAATGACTCGAAATGATGGCCTAAGACACGAAACGAGCGGTTTGTGTGAGAAAACGCACAGTATTTATATCGTTTTACCTCGTGTAATCACAGCCATGACAAAATGATCTGACGGCACGGGTGCTTCGGTCTGGAAGTGATCGCTTGCGCGCCGACGTCACTCTTTGTTTATACAGAGATTTTGGAAGTTTTACCTTTCACTAAACATATTTAGATATACGGGAAACCGCAATGGAAGACGATTTCGGTATATCTAAATATGTTTAGTAAAAGGTAAAACTTCCGAAATCTCCGTGTAAATATTGAGTGACGTCACACGCGAGCGATCACTTCCGGCGTAACATTGAACTGATTCAGGGGTGCGTTTCCCGAAAGCATCGTTAGCCAACTATGGTCGCAAGTTGGTCGCAATTTCCATTGAACTCTATTGGTAACGACGGAACTTGCGACCATAGTTGGCTAACGATGCTTTCGGGAAACGCACCCCAGTTCGGTTCAGTTGGACATTGAACAACTGATTCAGATCACTTGGATTACAAGAGGTAAAAACAATACTGTTTTCTCACACAAACCGCTCGTTTCGTGTCTTAGGCCATCAATGTGTACTTACATGTACGAGTCATTAAATCATGTTTAATTTGGACTTCTCTGTGCTGCTCTTTGGTGGACCCCCTTAGCCTCCAGTGTATGACTGATAGACAACAACGGTTTGACTGAAAAATGTCAAAATTGAAAATACTGCGGAAACAAAGACACCTACATCTTGGATGCCCTTGAGGGAAGATAAAACATATCAAAAATTAATTTCAAAGTGAATTACCCCTTTAAATAAAATCCCAAACACACAGCTGACCGTTACATTACAAACTAATTCTTTACTTTGAAATGTCTTTTGATGGCCAAATAAGTTCAACCAAGACCCCGATGAGCTATATGTTAGTCCGCACGAGTGCAGGTTATGTAGTAACAGTCGACGGTGTCAATCAAGGCTGGCTCTGAGGGCAGTCCCTCAGGAGGTCTACGCCAGCGCTGTCAGTGTGTGTATGTGTGTGTGTGTACACCGGGAGAGAAACGAGCCCGACGCAGCCTGTCGTCCCTGGTTTAGAAGCGGCATTCCCAGTGGGACTCTCCTATTGGCTGATCTGAAGCGTCAGTCATCATTAGGGAGTTGCCATGGTTACGCAATTCCCATCTCCCATACCTCAACAAATGCTTTCCATGTCCCTGAGCAGAACCTGCGTTACGGTGTTATTGTCTCTGGATAAATATCTTCCAGTTACAGTATATCCATATGCGTATCATCAAGTTCATATTTTCATAAATGAGAAATTAATATGTAAAGTAAGAGATAAAGTTGCGCATGAACATGTGGCCTAAAACAAAGTTGATTTAAAAGCGTAAAAAGGTGGGCGGGTCTTCAGTCACGTTGTAATTAGTCAACAGCAGTGAATGTTTGCATGTTTCTTTGTCACCATTAAAGTATGACGGTATGTGAATATGGTAATGAGATTGTTAAATATTTAAATTAGTGGTTGATCAATTTTGGTGTTCGATGACTGACTGATTCTTAATCTTTTCACTTTTGGGCCCTCCTAATATTGAATATTTGGTTATTTGTGTAAACGCTGTATTTTATCCAATTACGCTTACAAACAAGTCTCTAGTCCTTCAAATCTTCAGAGAACAAAATATGAAGATTATAAATCCACTTCGTAAAAACCTATTAAATGATTTGGTTTTGATATTCTCACCGCTCGCTGAAACAAATCAGGGAATTATATGCAAACAACTTCTCTCAGGAATAAAACCAATACGTGAGCAGACGTAGGTGAGACTTCAAAGACGTGCTTGTGTGCCACCCAAGGAGAGAAAGATAAAGAAAGAGAGAGCGAGAATGAAAGAGAAACACTCCAGTGGTTTTACCCACTAATGCCTGCATGTGTTTTCCCTCAGGCGAGCTGTGCGCCCTCGACTCGTTTCAACAGGTTATGTTCTCATACACAAGGTTAAATGCTCCACGCAAATATGAAATCTTAAACCTCGGTACACAAGGGGGCGATAGAGTTTCCTTGAATCACATGTGCCATTAAAGGAGTAGTTCTCTTTAAAAAAACTTTTGCTGATAATTTACTCACCCCCATGTCATCCAAGATGTCCATGTCTTTCTTTCTTCAGTTGAAAAGAAATTAAGGTTTTTGATGAAAACATTCCAGGATTTTCTCCATATAATAGACTTCAATGGGGTCCAAACGGTTCAAGGTCCAAATGCGAGTTTCAGTGCAGCTTTAAACGACACCAGACGATGAATAAGGGTCTTAGCGAAACCATCGGTCATTAAAAAAAAAAGAAATAAAAAAGTTTAAATTTTATAAGCACAAATGCTTGCCTTGCGTGATTCATGACTCTACTATTCAAACTCGTTCATCAAAATGATCAAATCTTTTTCCGAGTCATTTCTTTAATTTCGTTTGTTGAATTAACCAAATGCCTCAAAGATTTGTTCATTTTCAAAAAAGAGAGTCACAAACATGCTTCAAACAGTTTGTAGTTTGCACTGAAACTCTCTTTAGGACCTTGAACCGTTTGGTCCCCATTGAAGTCCATTATATGGAAAAAATCCTGGAATGTTTTCATCAAAAACCTTAATTTTTTTTAATTTTCCCAGTCAATTCTTTAATTTCGCTTGTTGAATTAACCAAATGCCTCAAAAAGATTTGTTCATTTTCAAAAAAGAGAGTCACAAACATGCTTCAAACAGTTTGTAGTTTGCACTGAAACTCTCTTTAGGACCTCGAACCGTTTGGTCCCCATTGAAGTCCATTATATGGAAAAAATCCTGGAATGTTTTCATCAAAAACCTTAATTTCTTTTCGACTGAAGAAAGAAAGACATGGACATCTTGGATGACACGGGGGCGAGTAAATTATCAGCAAAAGTTTTTTTTAAAAAGTGAACTACTCCTTTAAACCTTATCCTGTTACTCAGGTAGCATGTTATTAGTGTGTAATTAATTGTGAATGCTTATTTTCTTTATTGTGGTCAAATTTGGATTCATTAATGTTTTTTCAAATGTTTTTGAAAGAAGTCTCTTCCGCTCACCAAAGCTGCATTTATTTGATCAAAAATACAGTAAAACATTGATATTGTGAAATCTTTAATTACAATTATAAATAACTCTAATTTATTCATTTTCAGCATCATTACTCCAGTCTTTAGTGTCACATGATCCTTCAGAAATCACTCTAATATGATGATCTGATGATGATTATCATTATCAATGTTGTTCGCTGCTTCTCAATGGTGTTTGAGAGATGCAAAGAAATCAAACCACAATTTGTAGCTTTTCTTTTGCTACGAATGTTCATTCTACCTCAAGACTTGCATTGTCACGAGACGTAGATACCCAGCCCGAGAGATTAATTGATCCCAGAACTATTATTTGTCATCATTACCCTCCATTTCCTCTTGCCATTGCTCTTTTGTCTGCAGATGAGTGTGGAGTCGCTGTTTGAGAGGCTGTGCTTTTTGTATTTGGGCGCTAATGGCGTGTAGAATCGATTCCCTCTTGGCCCCGGTCCCTCGCTGGAAGTTTTGCAGGCCGCTTTCGTTTAGGATGCGTTTTGGATTCGGTTTGAAAAACAATGTTTTAGGAGGGTAAAGTCTTCAGACGGACTGTGAATGTATTCCTTTCAGACCACAGGTTTGACTTGTAAATATTGTAAATATTACGGCGTTATTGTCTCTGGATAAATATCTTCCAGTTACAGTATATCCATATGCGTATCATCAAGTTCATATTTTCATAAATGAGAAATTAATATGTAAAGTAAGAGATAAAGTAGTGCATGAACATGTGGCCTAAAACAAAGTTGATTTAAAAGCGTAAAAAGGTGGGCGGGGCTTCAGTCACGTTGTAATTAGTCAACAGCAGTGAATGTTTGCATGTTTCTTTGTCCCATGTTTCTTTAAAGTATGACGGTATGTGAATATGGTAATGAGATTGTTAAATATTTAAATTAGTGGTTGATCAATTTTGGTGTTCGATGACTGACTGATTCTTAATCTTTTCACTTTTGGGCCCTCCTAATATTGAATATTTGGTTATTTGTGTAAACGCTGTATTTTATCCAATTACGCTTACAAACAAGTCTCTAGTCCTTCAAATCTTCAGAGAACAAAATATGAAGATTATAAATCCACTTCGTAAAAACCTATTAAATGATTTGGTTTTGATATTCTCACCGCTCGGATTCGGTTTGAAAAACAATGTTTTAGGAGGATGAAGTCTTGTGGTGAATGTATTCCTTTCAGACCACAGGTTTGACTTTAAGCGTTTCCGAATCTTTTAGTTATACACCGAGCTTCGTGCTGTTGTTGTTTTCCCACTGCCAGAGTTCACGGAGTCATGCAGTCTTTTAGAAATAAACAGGAGGGAGAGTTGGTTGAACTTCAGCAGGCGTGCTTCGCATCGGATTTCACACTGTTGAGCCTTTGCCACGTTTGCTTGTTACAGTGGGGGCTTTATTATTGTAATTTGATTAATGGTAAAGTCTTTGTTCAATGGTGCCATTGTGTCAGTGGACCAGAAGTGACTTCCCCCTCCCGCTGGCTCTTGAAGACTGCTGAAACCGTCTCTCGTTGGAGGGGAAAATAATTTGACAGGCCTCCAGGACTCCCATAATGCCCCCCGTGGGCCCGGCTGCTTGTTCTCACTCGTGTGAGTGATGAAAGAGTGGGACGCGAAGAATCCGCCCTCATTGTCTTGCCATAATCAATTACCGTACCGCAAACGCTCCCCTTAGACCTGCACCATCGCCTCCTCCGCAGTACATATAGTCTTTTTAAAACGGTCACAGAGTAGGTTTTGTCATGCAGTTTGATGGTTTTATATGCATCTGAGCCATGAAGCTTGCGTTGGTCTATAACATGTGTGTATTGTGCACCTTTTAATAAGGTTGCAATCCACGCATTTGTAAGTGACCTTGGATAAAAGCGTCTAAATAAATACATGAATAGGTAACATTTTTGCAATTTTTTTTATTTTTTCTGAATGCAAAGTAAGAAATCCAGTGGTAAAATAGATCGGTCACTAAACTGGGCTTCGGTGTAAATTTAAATTAATATTATTTTTTTTTATATACACAACAAGTGTGTGTGTGTGTGTAAATATACTCTACCGGTCAAAAAGTGTTAGATCAGTAAGATTTTTTTATGTTTTAAATGAAGTCTCTTCTGCTCACCAAGGCTGCTTTATTTGATGAAAAAAAAAAAAGACAAACAGTAATATTGTGACAATTTAAAATGACTGTTTTCTATTTTAAAATGTAATTTGAAAGCTGAATTTTCAACATCATTACTCCAGTTTTCAGGGTCACATGATTCTTCAGAAATCATTCTAATATGCTGATTTTATGCTCAAAAAACATAAATTATTATTTTCAATGTTGAAAACAGTCGTGTACCATTCCCCCCCCCCAAAATTAGATGATGAATAGAAAGTTCAAAAGAACAGCATTTATTTAAAATATAATCTTTTCTAACATTATAAATGTCTTTACTGTAACTTTTGATCAATTTAACTCCTCCTTGATGAATAAAAGTATTTTCTAATTTCTTTCCCTCAAAAATAAAAAATAAATTCTTTTTGAATGGCAGTGATTAATGTTACAAAAGCTTTCCATTTCAGATCAATTCTGTTATTTTGAACTTTCTATTCATCAAAGAATCCTGAAATAAAAATGTAAAAAACTGTTTTCAACATGGATAATAATCATAAATGTTTCTTGAGCATCATATTATAATCATTTCTGCTGGATCATGTGACCCTGAAGACTGGAGTAATGATGCTGTAAATTCAGATTTGATCACAGGAATAAATTACACTTCACTATATATTCACATAGACCGCTGTTTTAAATTGTAATAATATTTCACAATATTACTGTTTTTTTTGTTTGTTTTTTTTATCAAATAATTGCAGCCTTGGTGAGCAGAGGAGACTTGTTGTAAAAGCATAAAAACTTTTGACCGTTAGTGTATATACACAATAGTCAACATTTTGAAGTGGATCAAAACATTTATCAAAGTTATACATGAATTTTGAACAATACCCGTTAAACTATTTTTGGTGCACTTGAAATGTTGACTACTGTATATTTGTTTTATTTTACAATTATTTTTTTCTTTAGACTTTTATTCAGAAAACTTTAGTGTTTTTAAATGACACACATATAATATCATGTATTTTTGATAGAATAATGTATAATTGGCAAATTTCATACACTACAATTTTATATGTTTACTTTAGAAATTGTATTTCTGTATAATTCTGTTCAGACAACTTTAAGACTGGGTTTAAGATGAATGGTGTCCATATCAGAAAATTATGCAAATGAGAAAGGGGCATCAGTGCCTGAGGTGCTATTTTTATTTCATTTTTTTTAGGGTTTTCCCAATTGTTATTATGACACTCCGAGAACGTAATTGGATATATTGTAAAATGATATCATGTTGCTGGAAATATCAGGTAACTGAATTATCTGATTGGGTTAGTGTTTGACGTAACGCCTTTGGTTCAGTGGATTTGTATAATTTATAATCCGACAGCTTTGGTGTAGTCTGTGTATGTCCATTTCTGACCAAAAAATGGATGCTATTTTAGTGCCTGAAGAAGTAAAACGAGCTTTGTTAGTTTAAAATGTTAGTGTCTTCAAAAAGAAGAAGTCAAACTAAAGCTCATGAATTACCCATAAGGTAATTGAATTAGCTGATTGGGAACACTTAAATCAATATATTGTCCTCAATTCTGAATGTATTGGGTTCTCGGTGTTCCCAATAGGTGTGGAAATGGATTGTGGGATATGTGCCCTCTGGGATGCTCAATTTCCATGTTTTATGAGGTATAAATGGAGTCCTGAGGGAGGAACCCCACTCTATCCAGATGAGCCCCACTTTTATTGCTGTGAAGCGGCCCACCTGTCATCCAAACGGGTCTTATGGAGATGGATTACGTGTGGCTTTTTCTCTGTGAATCTGTAATCGTGAGTCACAGCGTGAGGTTAAGTATCCTAGCATGCTAATGCCTTAGAGAAAGGCATGGAGGGAGAAATGTGATTGGCTGATATTGATTACCTGTTGAGGGCTAATGACACGGTTTGAAGGTCTAACTCTTCCCATTTTGCCCTCAATGCGCCGATGTTTGGAAGTGTTTGTTTGAGCAAATTCTGGTTTATCTGAAGCATTTGAAATGAAGAGAAGTTGCCTGAAGATTAACCCTTGTGCTGCATTAGATTTTTAACACCGTTGAGTGCATTAAGGACCAAAAATGGCCACATATTAAACATTGCCTAAAATATTATATATTATTATTATTTTCCACTTTTACCAAGTTAAATCTTTTAATCAGCATCAGTTCTCATCATCAACTACCAAAAATATATTCAATTTCAGGATTTTAACCCTTTAATTACCAGTTTTGTTTGCGAAAAACACAAAAATTCAATTATTTTCAATAAACTAAATGCAAAGAAAAAACTTTAGATTTGGATTATCACAGTCCCACTTTGCGCGTTAGAGACCAAAAATGGCCACCTATTAAACATTGCCTATTGCCTAAAATAAGGTGCATTTCCACCCATAGGGAATAAATATGTAGTGATGTCATCTGGTGGAATACACTATATAATGCAAATATAATGCTTTTGCTTCATAATGAAAGGATGTTTGTGCAAAAATCATGTTTCATGTATTACTGACAGCCTCAGATTTAAACAACGTTTTAATGGGTTTCAATGGGCCATTTTTGGTCTTTATGGTGCTGAGTGTTACTATTTGATCTACACAGTGTGTGTTATACATATTTTGCAAAATGGGATCACATTTTTTACATGTATCCAAAAAGTCACAATTTTGCCAAATTTCATACCATTTGCATTAAAACAGCCACAATGGTCAAAGAAATTAAACGGCAAAAGACCAAAAATGTCCCTAATGCAGCATAAGGGTTAAAGCATGAACTCTCTAATTCTGATTGTGAGTTGTTTCAAGTGAATGTAAAATGAAGGGAGGAAATGTATGTGTGGAAAGCTACGAGAATATAAATACGATTCTTTAGCGGTCGAGGAGGAACTGAGGCTCTAACTGAACTGAAGCGAATGGGAATGAGTTAAATTATGTAACTCAACTTAAAACGCTTAAATGTGATTGAAACTTTCTCCATTACAGTTTAATGTGCAGAGATAACTAAATAAATCGTGTCTGAAACATTGAGCCTCATTCACTAATTCACTAATTGTGCGGATGACCTCGCAAAGCAGAGTCGGCCGTTCTCAAAACCAGTTAAATCACAATAAATGTGTTTATACAGGCCTGGACTACATTTAAACGTCGCATTTGCCGATCCTAAACGTATTCAAACATTTCCCATATTTTATTTTATTCCGGTTTGCTTTAAAAATGCAATTATAATCTATAAAATATCCATATTTTCATCATTTAAAATTAGCTTGCCTTTTCCTTGTTTCCACTGGAAGTACGTGTTTATTTTCGCCATGTCATCATGTCATGCTTTTCTAAAAAAAAAAAAAACATTAAGGCCATTGACGGTATGGGATTTGTTTATGTTAATTTGGTGTGTATGTGTGGTTTCATAATAAATTGTCAAAAGCATATTTCTGCAATTATTTTTGGTGCCATTAGAGGTGTGGAAATTACACTTCACCTTTAACCCTCTGAGCCCGACGGCGCCACACGTCACCTCCGATAAATGTTTACATAACTCGATGACGGATTTATCGATTTTCTTACCGTTTATTTCCAGCAGAAAGCTAACGAGCTAGCCATCACGGGGGTGTCTTTGGTGTCTTTCTAGCCGTTTTCTATCCAGCCTGGAACTTGTTCATCTTTTCAGAGGTTTTCAGCAATAAATACAATCACGAATATCCAACTTTGATGCTCTTGAAGTCCATAATTTATAAATATTCCGTCGTTTTTTCCGCTAGCTCGATGCTAGCTGCCATTTTGGATATCACGTGATGTTTTCACGTGATGGTTTTTGACCAATTACAGGCTGATCCGTTGTAAACATTGGTGTGGGTCATTACGCATGAACCAAGCGCTGATATATAGTGGAGAGAGATAGAGACGCACGGAGAAAAACAGAGAAAATGGACGTAAATAAAGCATGAAGATGGTTTTTCAGGAAAACAGAGCTTTTTGACAGATGAGGAACTAGATTACCAGGATAGACCCAGCTGAAGTGCCATTTATTTATTTACTGTAAAAAAGTATTATAGTAGTATAAAAGTATAAAAAGAAGATAATAAATAAAATAATTAATAAAATAGAAATGCAAAGCCTGTGATGTGGCCCTCTGTGTGATTGCTGATAGGAACTGTTTTGAGGCTTGGCACCAGTGAATATCATGAGGCCCAAAACGCCTGGACTTCTTTTGGGAAAATGTCAATAGTTTTTTTTCTGTACAAGTTATAATGTTTATTCCTGTGCTCCAGGACTCCAAAGACACGAGCAAACTATTTTCCAGAGGAAATTTGCTTAGCTTTTATTTATTTGTGTGTGATTTCAATAAATATTTGAGTTATTCAATTTCCGATTTATTTTTTCTTTATGGTCCCATAACTTATTTTACATTCAGGTGACATCAATGCAACACAAATATGCTGAAAGTTCAAGTTCAAGTGTGTCAATTGTCTGTGTTTACAAGCTTTTTTAGTAAATAACACCAGACGGAAAATTAATTGTAAAAATACCCTTAGGTCTCAGAGGGTTAAATTCTGCTAATTGATGATATGTCGACATTTGTAGTTTGTTTTCTTGGGTCTGCTGTGGATGTTGATGTCCACAAAGCCACGCTGGACTGTGCTTTAAAGGATTAGTTCACTTTTGAAAAAACTTTTGCTGATAATTTACTCGCCCCCATGTCATCCAAGATGTCCATGTCTTTCTTTCTTCAGTCGAAAAGAAATTAAGGTTTTTGATGAAAACATTCCAGGATTTTTTCCATATAATGGACTTCAATGGGAACCAGGTCCAACCGAGGTCCAAACGACAGTTAATAACTTTAAACGACTTTAAACGACACCAGACGATGAATAAGGGTCTTATCATGCGAAACGATCGGTTATTTCAGAGCTTATTCCAAAAATTTAACTTTTCTAAGGACAAAGGCTAGCCTTGCTCTATTCTGTGAGGCGCGTTTGTAACGTCACGTAATACATAATTACGTTCAAAAGGTCACGGGCGACGTAGCCAGAAGTACAGAGTCAGTGTTTACAAGTTGAACGCATAGGTTGAACGTGAAAATGAACTCAAACGCCGTTTACAAAAAAGGAATTAAAAGGTAAAACAACGATGTTGGAAGATTTTGATTCTGTACTTCCGGCTACGTCGCCCGTGACCTTTTGAACGTAATTACGGATTACGTGACGTTGCAAACGCGCCTCACAATATATTACAAGGCTAGCATTTGTCTTTAGAAAAGTTACATTTTTGGAAATAAGCTTTGAAATAACCGATCGTTTCGCATGATAAGACCCTTATTCATCGACTGGTGTCGTTTAAAGACATTTGAAGCTGCACTGAAACTCTCATTTGGACCTTGAACCGTTTGGTCCCCATTGAAGTCCATTATATGGAGAAAATCCTGGAATGTTTTCATCAAAAACCTTAATTTCTTTTCGACTGAGGAAAGAAAGACATGGACATCTTGGATGACATGGGGGCGAGTAAATTATTAGCAAAAGTTTTTTCAAAAGTGAACTACTCCTTTAAGCGTCACTTTCCTTCCTTTCACGCTCGTCTCTTAAGCGCCACTCGTATACGTTCCCACAATGCAAATCGTAGCTTGTCATGGTCCGTTAAATGGAGAAAGGAATATAGTATGTGACAGTTTAGCCGATTTCCTTGATTTGGTTTTTGTATCTCTCCATCCGTTCTGGGCCACTTCTCGCTCTCTTCAGTCTTTGTGTGTGTCAGGATATCTCTCATTCACTAGTGTGTCCTATTTCCCTGGAGAGTCCTTGGCCCTTTCTGAGAGGTCTCGCTGACTGAGGTGGTTTTGAAGTGGGTTTTCCTCAAAGTGTGCAGACTAAGGCTAACAGCTTATACTTATCAACCCAACAGCCTCATTTTCTGGCTGTCTCGGGGCTTCTGGGTCAAGGATGCATCAGTGTTGCCCTCCAACAGCAATTCTGGCCTCCATCCGATTACTCGCATCCAGCCCGTGACAAACATCCAAAGCCACAAACGGGGGGGCACATTTGGCCACGCTAGTCCAAATGTTTTCCAGTTGGCTTTTCTACAGTTAGCATGCGATTGTCTTTTTTTTAGATTGAGAAAACGCATGTTTGCATGTCTTAAACGGTGCTTAGATTTGTCCTAAACTGTGAAACTCAGAATTGTTTTGTTTAACTTTGGAAATTTAATTGAGCCAATTATATATAGCATCATTAAAGTAGCTAATCTGTGAATGGTTTTATGACATAAAAGTAATTGTGTGCTGTTTGCATCTGTTTCTCAGGTACCATTTTAATGAAGACATATTTTTAGTACCAATTGGCTTGCGTGACAAACAAGCAGCTTCCGTCTCAGATTATGTATTTGGTGCTTTGTGTTGAACACCAGAAGCTTGTCATTTCCTACAGTACGAAGCAGCTTGCTACGTTACGCAAAGTCTTGCCGTAATTGTTTTCGCACAACACCACTGGTGCAGATAATTGGCCATTAGTGCCGTCTGAACAATGCAGGTTGGTGGCTGAACACTGTTATGTTTTTTAATTATACGTCACTGTGAACGTCAAGCAGTTATGTTGGTTTATTACATTTCCCAGAGGGATTTTTACTCTGTGGACAGGCGACGGGTTTGACCCTTAAATGGTCCAGAATGAAAATCACTCAAAAGAAACATGAAGAAAAAGCAAAGAGCATGATGAAAGAGCTGTAATCTTGTGTTTTTGAGAGCATCATTTCAAAGATTATGTTGGTTTATTATTGCATGCAGGTTTAAAATTAACTTTTTCACTCACCGGCCAATTTGGCTACTAAGTTTTTAAGTTACTGGCCATTTAAAACTTCTACACTGTAAAAAAAATATTATAAATATTTATTATAAATAAATATAAATATTATAAATATTTTTAAGATTTGTTATCACAACTTATTTTCTTTTGTCAAATCAACTTTTTAATAATTTATTTAGTTGAGATAACTTATTATTTTGAGTTTCTGATGGTTAAATTAATCTCCTTCATTGTATTAACTCGCTTTCTCCAGTTCAATCAACTTAAAATTTTAAGGCAACCCAGGTTACTTACTTTTTTAAGTTAAACCAACAATATTTTTTACAGTGTAGTAATCACAAAATTTTTTTTCTTTTGTCAAATCAACTTAAATAATTTATTTAGTTCAGATAACATATAATTTTGAGTTTCTGATGATTAAATTAATCTCCTTCATTGTATTAACTCACTTTTTCCAGTTCAATGAACTTAAAATTTTAAGGCAACCAGGTTACTTACTTTTTTAAGTTAAACCATCAATATTTTTTACAGTGTAATAGCCAAAAAATAGGAATTAAAAGAACCAGATTAACTGTGTCATAGCATTTACATATATATATATATATATATATATATATATATATATATATATATATAAAATTGGATTTCATACATTCATTTCTTTGTCAAACTAAATCCTGTCGTCCTGCATCTCTTGCCTTCCTCTGACATCCTCATCACAAAAAAATGTGTTTTAGGTGGACAGATCAATTCAGCACACCGAATATATATAAATAAAAAATAGGATGTTGGGAAATATCAATGTCTTTTCTGTTAACCAAATGCTTTTTAATCTTCGCTATTGCTTCAATGCTAATGAACAAGCGTGTGCACTTGAAATGTTGACTACTGTATATTTGTTTTATTTTACAATTATTTTTTTCTTTAGACTTTTATTCAGAAAACTTTAGTGTTTTTAAATGACACACATATAATATCATGTATTTTTGATAGAATAATGTATAATTGGCAAATTTCATACACTACAATTTTATATGTTTACTTTAGAAATTGTATTTCTGTATAATTCTGTTCAGACAACTTTAAGACTGGGTTTAAGATGAATGATGTCCATATCAGAAAATTATGCAAATGATAAAGGGGCTTCAGTGCCTGAGGTGCTATTTTTATTTCATTTTTTTTAAGGGTTTTCCCAATTGTTATTATGACGCTCTGAGAACGTAATTAAAAGAAACTAGTGACGTGTGTGTTCAAGTAAGCCAGATATGAGCAGACAAGTTCAGTATTTGCAGTAACACGGCTCGTGATTTGACAGCGTTACTCACCGCAGTTGATTTTTACCCGCATTTGACGGGTGTTGATTTCAAACTCTGATTGCGTGCAGTTGGTGTTAAATCAAGAGTTAAATTTTACTAATGACAAAATGCGTCTCGTGCTGTAAATCCTGTAACACGTTCTTCTGTCTGTCCTCAGGTTCTGCCATTCAAGAGTTCACCCCGTTCAGGTTCTCCGTTGAACCCGTGGACACGCTAGCCGTACGCGGGCTCCCCGCTGTGCTGAACTGCTCAGCCGCTAGCGCCGCTCCCGTACGGGTGGAGTGGAAGAAGGACGGGACGTTCCTGAACCTGGTGGCGGACGACCGGAAACGACAGCTAGCCGACGGCTCGTTGCTCATCAGTACGGTGGTCCACAATAAACACAATAAGCCCGATGAGGGGGTGTACCAGTGCGTGGCCAGCATCGACAATCTGGGTACCATCAGCAGCCGAACCGCACGACTCACAGTGGCAGGTATGAAGTTCATAAATCATACGTTAAAGGAGTAGTTCACTTTTAAAAAACTTTTGCTGATAATTTACTCGCCCCCATGTCATCCAAGATGTCCATGTCTTTCTTTCTTCAGTCGAAAACTAGAAATTAAGGTTTTTGATAAACATTCCAGGATTTTCTCCATATAATGGACTTCAATGGGGTCCAAACGGCTCAAGGTCCAAATGAGAGTTTCAGTGCAGCTTTAAACGACACCAGACGATGAATGAGGGTCTTATCAAGCGAAACGATCGAATAAATCTTTTCCGAGTCAATTTGTTCATTTCGTTCGTTCAATGAACCAAATGACACGACAAAAGATTTGTTCATTTTGATGAACGAGTTCGAACAGGAGAGTCACGAACGCTCATCACAGAACAGAGCAAGGTGAGCATTTGAGCTTATAAAACGTAAACTTTGTTGTTATTTATTTATTAAATGAGCGATCGTTTCGCTTGATAAGACCCTTATTCATCGTCTGGTGTCGTTTAAAGCCCTTTGAAGCTCATTTGGACCTTGAACCGTTTGGACCCCATTGAAGTCCATTATATGGAGAAAATCCTGGAATGTTTTCATCAAAAACCTTAATTTCTTTTCGACTGAAGAAAGAAAGTCATGGACTTCTTGGATGACATGGCGGTGAGTAAATTATCAGCAAAAGTTTTTTTAGAAGTGAACTACTTTAACACTGTAAAACACACTGGATCATATTTGATACACAATAGATTGCACACAATCTACTTCATGCCCTCTGTCGTCTGATTGGTAGTTTTGCCGGTTGAACGGCCTTGTAGTATAATTGCAAAAATGTCCACCTTCAGTTTGTTGTTCATGTCTTTAATGATTTCTGTAAAGATAATGTAAGAGTAACTTTTATATCATTGGTATATTTAAAGATGAACATTACTGGACTGAAGCTTCTTGTTTTTTAAATCAGTCATATGGATTAAACCAATTTGTTATAAGAAGATCTCATTGATTTGCAGAATTTCATCTAACTTTTGGGTCATGTAAATATTAGAAACTGCACCACATTGCATATTTTGCTCAGTTTGGGACTCAACAATGTTTTTTTTTTTTTTTTTTTTACTCCATATTCATACTTTATCAAACTACTTTAGCCATAAAAGCCTGATGGATCAAATATGATACTCTAAATATGAAGACTTTAATAAACTCTTCCATTTAAAAGGAATTCAATTTTTTTCCCCGAACTATTATTTTATACGTCAGACTTTACAGGGTTAATAAAAAAAATGTTTTTTTTTAAGGGTTTTTCTAGTCTGAATCTCAAACAGCATGCGCTCCGACCATCTGCTATTTTTGAAAATGCCAAGATCATTCTCAAAATCCCCATTTTTTTCTAATTCAGGACGAATGAATATCCATCAGCCCATTGGTAACGCATTATTCTGTCAGAGTTCACAGCTGATCTCGGATCAGTTTTCTGCAGTCGTGGGTTTTCCTCTTAGCTCATGTAGTCGAGCTTCACACTATGCTATGAATCTAATAGCAGGATTAGTGTGTTTGAACAGCAGGGTTAGATCTCATCCAGGCCTTCACAGTTTGCTCTGACTGGAACCTCCATTTCCTTTAAAGACGCCCGGCAGAGTTTTCCACTGTTTTGCTAGTTTTACTTCTTAAGCAAACCCAGTTGTAGTGAGAAAATCCAATGGGGAGAACCAGCATTGATATAATATGTTTATGTAGAGCTCAAAGGTTGCTCTTGGATGATTTAAATGGTTCATTCAAGTATCAACTTTGCCTCAGATGTTTCTCCTGAAGTCCTGAAGGAAAACCGATCAGTCAATAGTTGTCATACAATGAGAGTATAGACCTAGGGATGCACGATATATCGGCCAGCATATCGATATATGTTCATTTTTAATGTTATCGTTATCGGCCTGGTAAGAAAACGTGGCCGATATATATTAAAGCCGATAAAAAATGTATTATTCCCTTCAGCTGAGACACTTGTTGAGCACTGTTTATGTTTTTGAATTTCTTGAAATAGGATTGAAATCACTTCAAAAAATAAAAAATACGGTTCGGTACAACATGTGCAGCGCAAATCTGTCATATCGGCTATACAACACTATAATGAGAACTAGAGCCAGACCGATATATCGGCAGACCGATATTATCGGCCGATATTAGGCATTTTCTAAACTATCGGTATCGGCAGTTATAACGGCCGATAAATGAATATTAAAAAAATAAAATAAAAACGGATGAAACACGCTTGAACCATGTCATGAGTGTTGGAGTTGTATAGTTTGTCCACCAGAGGGCACTCTACACCTTTCCGGAGTTGGTCACGATACATACATTTCTTGAATAACAATTAAAAGAACATCCCCATCAGTTCTCTAAACTCAAATAAGCATGACAAAATTTGTGACTAATCATCTCCAGTTTAAAAAATAAATAAATAAATAAAATATCGGCCGATATATCGGATTTTAAAACCCAAAAATATTTGTATCGGTATCGGCCTTAATCCTTTATCGGTCGGGCTCTAATGAGAACATCATTATAATTGTGCGCTTGGGACATGGATTTAATTGTGAGACGTTTGTTTTTGTAATCAGGCTCTAAAATTAGATGCATATTTGGATTTGAGTTTATCGGCCGATATATCGGTTATCGGCTTTCAAATATAAAGAATTATCGGTTCTCGGTATCGGTCAAAATTTTCATATCGATGCATCCCCATATAGACCTATGAAAGTGTGCATAGCAGCAGCTCAAATATTAGAGTTCTTATTGAGATTTTATTACTGACTTTAATCGAATCCGAGCACGGTTTCCCAAACTCTAGAGGAGGAACTTCAGTTCATCTGTAGGAAGCAGCAGACTTCAAGTCTTCAATACATTTGCTATCTGTGAGGAATACATTCAGTAGGGTGTTCTTGGCTCTTTCTGTACAGTGTTTGAATCTAATTTACAGGCTATCATAAAGTTGTGTGCCGTATTGATCTGTACTGTAGTGTAATGTATTGATCGGTGCACATGTCGGCAGTTCTGTATCAGTAGAATCTGCAGAAATTTCTGTTCTTGCAAGAAATGTTCCAGGATTAAATTATCGTATTGTGCTGTTTGATGGAAGCTTCTGATTGGTTCTTTTGTTCACTGGGGCGTGGCCAAATTCTGATACATTAGTATTACACCCAACTTTGAATATAAAACAAACAGAAATATATTTATTTTTTAATTGTCGATGGGAAATTTGGTATTCCGTGAGAGGAAAAATATACATTTTAACTTTTTTTTTTTTCTGATTAAATATCGTATTTCCCTCAAATATGTCTTATTATAGATATGAATGCTATTTTGCATTTTAAAAGTGCTCATGTTGATCTTTTTTCCACGTTTTAAGATCGTCTAAGCTGGTCTTTCTTTACAACGTAAGCTTTCTCAGCTCCAAAATGGCACAAAAAAACAACAACTTAGCTATTTTTCTTTACGGCTAATCATTCTCTGAATGGGTTTGGAGCAACTTGAGGATGGCTATGTTTAATTTTGGGGGGCAACTATCTCTTTAAGTTGTGATTTTAAGTTGTTAAAAGTGATTTCTGTCCTCTTCAAAAACACAGGTTTTTGGCGGGAAATGTTCCGCCTGGTCTTTTAACTCTGTTTAAAGAGTTTGACACGTGTGTAGTTCACACACTTGATGGCTCCTCACCTCTCCTCCGCCTCTCTCTCTGGCCTTCGGGGAAAAATGGTCTTAAAACACAAGCGTTCTCTCTTTATTCATTTCTCCGGTCGTCAGGTGCTTTCTCAGCGAGATCTGGCCTGTGAAGCCGTATCAGTGGCTCCATATGCTGCTGGCAGAAATAAAGGATGCTTTGGGATGAGGAATGACGCGTTCAGGCTTTTAGAGGAAGGGAATTAGCATCAGTGTATTATACTATTAGACTCGGAAGAGCTTTTGTGTTTTGGTTTTAATGCCTGTCAGTTTTGTGTTTCTGCTGTAGTGAATATAGCACAGATTTACTAGATTTAGCATGTTCTGAAGAACATTAGAGCTGCTGTTGAATGTAGTTGCTAAGGATGGCTCTGGGTGCTTTTTAGCATGTTGTTGTCCAGGTGGTTTTTAGTTATTACTACATGGATGCTCGGGTGTTCTGGCTGTGTTTTACTGCATTACTATGCAGTTGTTGTGTTTTATAGATATTCTGGTCTGGGTTCCTCAAGTGTACATCTGTGAGATTTTTCTGCTCAACCTATTTTCTGGTCAAGCAGGTCAAAATGATGCATCTGATCACTTAGTAAGGGTACCACCAACACACATGTTTTGAGAAATCATTCATTACGCTGGTCTTAAAGGAATAGTTTACTTCAAAACTTCAAAATTAAAATTGTCATCATTTACTCAAGTTTTTGAGTATGAAATCCGTTTTATTTTTTCCCAAGTTCCGTTTTTTTCCGTTTTAATTTTTGGGATTTTTTTTTTTTTTTTTTTTTTTTTTACCCTTGACTGTTGTTTTAGTTGTAAAAATGATGCTTTTAAAGTTAATGATTAAAATGTCTTAAAAATTACAAATAAATTAGAAATGACCTTAAATTTATTGAGGTAATACAGACATTTACTCAGTAGCCTTTTCAGGACAAATACTGCGTGATGCAACATAACACTGCACTCTTCAAGTAACAACAAAATATGGTTATAAGCTTTAACCCCTTACCCATCACCCCCCTTTTTGATAATTGACATTAAAATGCGCTATACAAACTTAAATGGTTGTAATTAAAGAATGCTTTGGAATATATACCCAAGTTTGGTCTTGTTTCAAAGAAAACAATCAGCAGATTATTACTGATGTGAAAGCACTTCAAAAAATTAAAGTATGAAAAAGTTATGGAAGTTATAATTTACAGTAAATCAAATATAATTTATTAATATATATTTTTTAAATAAAATAAATATTTTACAAAATATTTTTTACTATAAAATGAAAGCTATATATCTAACCAAGTTGTGTTCCAAATTTAAAGTTGATATCTCAAATTTTGTTTAGGCGTTATACCAAAAATAGCCACCGGGTGCCATTGAATTCCATTGAATTTAATTGTATGCATTCTGCCATAACAAATTAATAAATTTCTATCCAAATATCACTTATGTCACTAAATATGGAACCTTGAGACTCAGACCTTTCTGACAATGTGTTTTGTCAAGATTAGAAAAGGTTTTGATAATAAATTATTAAAGATAATGCACAAAAGGGGAGGGGCCTAATAAAAAAATACCGTTTCTATGGTAACCCAACGTCCAATTTCAAAACGAGTTTCACAGGATGAATTCTGAGTTTGTAAGCTTTCAAATGATACCTAATTAATGATAACTACTAAAATATGTGATATAGTAATAAAAAATATATATTAATATATATAATATATTATACTTTTTAGAGGACTTCTTACCTTACTTTTAATTTTTTTTTTTAAATTTGATCTTTTTTTATTGACAAATACTAATTATGTTTTATTATGAACTTTTAGCACTAAAAACCAAAGTTTCAATTATTAAAAGTGTGTGCGTCGAATTTGTTTGACAAAGGTCAGAAACTCCTGTAATGACGTTGATTTTTTTTTTGGATTTTTTTTTTAGGTGCACTCTTGTCATAAATTCATATATTACTGTTCATTCATAATTTGTAAGAAAGAAACAGCGCTAAAATCTTTTTAGGAGTCTTAGACCTTTCCAACGATATATAGTTTGTCATGACTTGATTAGGATTTAATAGTAATTTAGTGAAGTAAATTTAGATTGCCCGTATACGGGCAAGTGACAGTTATATTACTGTCCAGTAATATAAAGAATACGCTGTGTGTATAAAATACT
The DNA here is from genome assembly GCF_016745375.1 of Pimephales promelas. The sequence continues at coordinate 4,898,033 of NW_024121521.1, forward strand.
GTTAAACCGAAACGCAGTATGTGGCGGCGAATTAGTCTATGTGTGGGAAACACCGCTTAAGTCACATGCGAACTGCTCGGCTCGGCACTGACGGCTTATAGCGTCGAGTTTCTTTACTTTTAGCCGTTGAGAGCCGATTCGCAATGCTTTCATTGTTTTGATTTCATCACTGGAACTGAAATGCCGGGTTGAGGGGTTTGTGTCTTCCCCCGGTCTGCATTTTCATCAGACATGCGTTCATCTCCCACACAAAAACAGAATTTCAAGCCAAATATGGAAAATTCTACGAAATTCCGCGTTAACACTAGATTCCGCGTTAATTGGCCAACTCCGCGATTTCGTTATCGCGGAAATCATAGGGCCCTACTGTATGAATTTCTTTCTTCTTCTAGGCTTCCATAGTAGGAAAACAAATAACCATGGAAGTCAACGGTTTGGTGACCGACATTCTTCATAGCATCTTCTTTTGTGTTCAGCAGAAGAGAGAAACTCACACAGGTTCGAAACAACTTGAGGGTGAGTAAAAGATGACAGAATTTTCATTTTGAAGTGAACTATTTCTTTAATAAACCCCGAGTTGTAGTAATGACGTATCAATAATATCAATTTTTTTTTTTATTTTATATTTTTTAATATCAAAAATATCAATATCAATAACTTGATATGAAGCATTAGTAACTTGCTGTACGAAGACACATTTGAATGATTTGAAGGGCTCTAAGACATTCATGTGCTTCTATTTTTTATAGGAATGCACTAGAACACACACACACACACACACGTTTAAGTGCCTTGTCCGTGTTTTCAGACCTAACCGGCGGCGCACGGCATGGAGACTGGAGCAATCCCAGGGGCCGTTACACTGAAAGTTCAGGGCAGCCTGTATGAGGAACACGCGCAGTATTTCAATTCAACGCTTTTCACAGTTCACGGGAGATCATTTAAAGCAGGACGCCACTCATTCTGACAGTTTCCTAGCGTTTATTTCATATGTTAATGGTCGTTTCATTCAGTCATTCATTGCGCCAGGAAAAAGAGTGTGACGAGCCAATCCATCGTGGCGTCTCTCCTCTCTTATACAGTCACTCGAGTCTTCCTGTAAAGACGACAGTGCTCACTCCATTATTATTTTTGTTTACAAAATGACCTGGAGAGACACTTGCACCATCTCTGCTGTGTTTATGGAGTAGCAACCGTAAAATCAAACAAGACAGAAATGCATTATGGGAGCTGACGGAGGCGCCCCAGGCCAGGCGGGCGATTTTTGCTGACGATTTATGAAGTGAATTTCCTTTAAGCCAGTTAGAACAACTTACAGCTCTGTGCCCTAAAAACTTCCCTAAAACTACAAAAGGGCTGTTTCCGACACATAACCTCTCCGAAACGCTCTGGTAAAGGGAAAGCCTTGTGGGAGGACGGGGAGTCGATTATTCAGGTGCTCGGCCTGGTGAATCAGAAGCTGTCTCATGTTGGAGGAGGGGTCTGAACCATGTCTAGAGCACAATATAACTGTTTTGAATCCTTGTGAATCCCTTTGCCTGTGTTAAAGCTAACTGCAAAAAAATTTGGCACAGGTGTGTATTTTTATTGGAATTTTACTATTTCACCGTCATTTTCTTAAAAAATATTTTTTGCATCCCTCTCAGCGCCTTTTGGACAAAAATGTCCCCATTGAAACCCATTAAAACTGCATAACAATTTTTAATCCCCGGTTCACTTACTATAAAATTATGCAATCTTTGTTGAGAGGCTTTCATTCGGTTGGCAAGGCCATGGCAATTTTTTATCAGATGGTGCCTTTTTTTTAAAGTTTGGCCTATAAACAAATATCGCTTTATTCCTGTTTTCTGGTTTGGCATATTATAGAGCCAACTGGATAAATTATGCCACGATATTTGTGTGGGTGTGTTGGTTTGGATGTCAGAGTGTGGTTAGTATGTGTGTTATAAAAAAATATGTGTGTGTTTGTAATACTGAGAGAGAAAAACTGCAAATTCAAATCCAATCACTGTGAGCTCCAGTGGGGTTTTGCTGCCACCCAATGGGGAAAATATGTTACTACGCCCAAACAAACTGTTACCCAAAGCTCATTTTTTGAGATATCATCCTCAAATTTGGAACACAACCTGTTTAGATTTATGGCTTTGATTTTATTGCAGTTTTGAGTTCAACCTGATTTATAAAATATATATTTTAAATAAAATAATTTTTATAAATAATTTTCATAAATTTATACCTATATAATTTTTGGAGGGATTAACTTATTATTATTTTTTTACTTCAGCATTAATCTGCAAAAGGTCTTCTTTAAAATGATACCAAACTTAAGTCTGTGCTCCGAAGCGTCACATTTTTATGACAGTTTTTTTTGACATTTTTTGATTTTTGACTTTTTTTGTCTTATGTGTAACTTTTTTTAATTGATGCACAAGGGTTAAGAAATCATCCAGATATACTACTGTATCGAATATAAAGAAAGCAGTTATCTGATTATTTATACAGTTTAGTATCGTTATCATGGTTCTCAAGTTTTATCAAAAGCTTGGAGTGACATCACACAGTGCATGGGGTCACATGGAGCCCCGCCCCTGCTCATCCCCGCCCCCCAATTTGACACATTGTTCATAATTAACCAGCACAAATTGAAATTATAACAATTGGTAAGTCTGATAAATGACAGAGCAATTCATCACATCAGATATTCTACTCTTTAATGTTATATTTAAAAATTACAAATATACAAAAAAAAAACAGATTGGAAAAACAAATCTTTTTGCATTTTGAATGTGTCTAGTCAGAATGGTGTAATGATTTATTGTGTAGTCTGGGACAATGTGAACAAATGGACATATTAGAGTATTAAGGTGTGTGTGTGTGTGTGTGTGTAAAAAAAATATCTGTTTGCCTTTTCCCTGATATCTTTGAAAAATACAAATGCAATGGCAATGGATATAAAATGACAGGATATAAAATATTACCCAGTGCACTAAATTATATATATTATAAATTATATATGTAATTTAAAATAAAATGAAGAAATACATCTTCATTCTGTCCCATACCATAACATAGTTTCAGGTAATGTAAGCTAACTAAACTGAGCCAAAATGTCTGGCCTGGTTGCAAAGTAGTTGTAGAGTTTTTGACTGCATCAATAAAATTAGCGCTTGACATTAACTTTTTTGCTCACTAGCCAACGTGGCTAGCGTTTTTCCAAAATGACTAGCCACACAGCACTTTTACTAGCCACATTTGGGGCTTAAAATGGGGCTTAAAACGTGCTAAAATGTAATAATATTATGATTAGCTCATAGAAAATGTTGTCTATAAAGATAAACATACATTAGCTTCTTAGTGTATATAATAAAAGTGCTGCATCGTTTTTTTTTTACAGCAGTAAACACTGAAATACAGAGTATAACAATTATCTGCATTAGAAACAATTAGCAAAGAATAAATTATTTTTTCTAAGAAAAAATCCACAATTAAGGCAATAGGATTACAGCTTTATATAGGTTGGATTGTTTGTTTTGGTCAGACCTGATGATTTCAAAATAGACAGTGTTGTGTTTTTATAACACATTGAATGTCTTGTATGTTTTTCCCTTACAGTTACGTGTTTGTATCAAATCAAACCTCCCTTCAAGTCCAATAAAGGTCTTTTTTCTGACCTTTGAACTTTCCAGAGCCCTAAGGTGCGTTTAAAACGGTTTGCCTTCTCCCGTTTCGCCTCCCACGCAAGTACAAGAAGATTGAGGTCATAAACGAACACGACTAATGTCATAAGGGTGTGAGGGACATTGATTGGTTCCTGATTGGTTGGATTTGACAGGTCTCTGATGTGTGATTGGTGCAGAAGCGTTTTTACCGAGCCTGTTCAGCTCAATAAAGCTCTTCTCCTTTAAACCAGATTAAATGAGTTTTCCTCGATTGTTTATGGAGAACTATCGGCCCGGCTGTAGGGATTCCCACGGGTGTGTTGAGCTCATAGGGATGTGCTCGAGTGAGAGAGGGGCGGTAAATTGAGTCAGGGAAACTCAGACGACTTGATAATTGTGTTCCATAAAGTGTGCTTTAACGGTTTGATGGTTTTAGATGCTCACTGGTCTGCAGATCCTAACTCTGATGCTAGAAATCCTGAATCGGCAAGCTACTAAGTTTTGCCTTGTTCTATCAGTCTTAATATTTTTAATGATAATGGCCACTTTTATTTTATTTTTATTTTAATTTAATTTTAAATTAAATTTTCTCTTTGATTTTTATCATCTTTTTGCTTTATTTTGTATTTTATTTTCAATTCATTTTTAGACTTTTATTTTATATATATATTTGAAGAGTTCAGATGCAAAAGCCTCTAAATGCCATTTAAAATTTTCTTCTTTAATGATGATTTTTATCAAGCTTGTATATTTAAGTTCAGTAATTTCACTTAAATAACAATTAATAGGTAATTATCATTGCCATTTAAGTGAAATTACTGAACTTAAATATACAAGCTTGATAAAAATGATCATTCTAGAAGAAAATTTCAAATGGCTCTTAGAGGCTTTTGCATCTGAACTCTTCATTTATTTCTATTAAAAAATATATATTTGTGTTTTGTTTTTTTTTCCCATTGATTTTTAAAAATCAATGAGAATAAATTATATATATATATATATCATCTTTATTTTGTATTTATTATTTTCAATTAATTTTTAGTCTTTTATTTGATATTTATTATATATATATATATATATATATATATATATATACATTGTAACAATGCATGCTTTTGTTATTTATTTTGATTTGATTTGGCATTTTATTATTATTTCTATTTTATTTAAAAAATAGAAATTAATATTACTATTACATTTTAGCAAAGTTTGCTTGTGTAATTTTTGTTTTTTAATCTTTTTATATTGTATTTTTTTTGTATTTTTCTCAATTTTCTCAGTGGGGGATTATTTGGGAGGTATTTGGTCACTTTTATTAACTCTTTCCCCGCCAGCAATATAAAAAAAAATCGCCTTCGTCGGATCAGATTCAGAACGATGATCAAAACATTGCGTTAAGGATAACTCAAAACTACAGTTAAGATAAATTCTGTCCCACTGATCCTGTTCAGATTCTCCTCCAACTTAATTATAAATTCGTAAGTTGAAAGACTGATCCTGAATCAGAAATGCATCATCTTCCAGTTGAAGTGGACAAGTCTGACCTTTAGCGTTCATGATCTCGTGTCACCGCACGTCCATCAGACCTGAACGTGAACTGGCTCACACCGAGAGTTTCCTCCGAACATTAAACTGCTCATCTCCGGGCGATCTGAGTGACCCGTGTGCAGTCGTCTGGAGATGAGCGTGACCTTTCCTAAGATCTGGCCTTCCATCATGGAGTTTAATGATGACTGGATGATCCATCGCCCTTGACGCCCTGCTGGGTCTCCACTTTAATAATTCTCCTTCAGACTCTGCTGCAGATATTATGCATCTTTTGCAGTGTTGTTCAGGATGTGAAATGTCTAAAAATGATGTTTACCTTTTAGCAAATTTAAAGGGGTCATATTCACAAATTGAAATTGCAATATTCAGCACTTTGATGGTTTATAATCAACTTTTATTTTATAGACAATTTCAAAGTTGAACGCTTATTTTATTTATTATTTAATATTTTTGTTTGTGTTCTAATTTTTCACATTTGAAAAACAAGTTTCTTGTGGCATATTCATAATTAGGTTCAAGTTTGATCATTTTCCGCTCTATTGCAACTCAAAAGGCTTTTTGTTGTACTGTACCTTTAAGACTTAAAGGGAAACTGCACCCAAAAATTCTGTCATGTCCCTCCAAACCTGAGTGAATTTCTTTCCTCTGTCGAACACAAAAGAAGATATTTTTGAAGAATGGTGGTTATCAAACAGTTGTCGGTTGCAATTGACTTCTACTATATTTACTAGGGTGAGTAAATGATGACAAAACTTTCATTTTGGGTGAACTATCCCTTTAAATCACATTTATATTGGCTATCTTTTGAGCGCTGAATACTAAGCGAGGCCCTTACGGTGTGCTAGTTCTGCAGTTCAGAGTCATATCTACCTACATCAAACTCAAAGGTGAAAGAAAATTCATTATTTAATGAAATGGCCCCTTTTACGTCTGTTCTTTCTGCTTTCATTAAGGCGCTAAAAAAAATGAAAAGAAAAAAACCCTAAACTGGTCCCTGAGTGGCTACAGCTACACACTATCCTTCCTCTGGTTTCGGCTAATGCATCTGGACCTTTTTAAAGCGAGCACCTCAGCTTTCTGCATTAAACCGCTCGCTGCTTTCCCATTAACACGGCCGGTGAATTAATGCCACGGCCGGCTCTGTGACTCCATTAATGCGTTCTGTAAACACAGCATATATGTCATTACGCTGAGGTCATTCATTACGCAACCACTAAAATATTAAAGATTAACACACGATCGCCGGCTCACGTGTTAAACTTCGCAGCTCACTGTTGGTCTGCCTTTAGGAGTTGTTTACAGATGGTCGTGGGTAATTTCAGATGCATATATTGACGTCTTTGAACATTTCTGTCCTATTTTAGAAGAAAGGATTTGCAGTAAATACACACTGAGCTCTGACGGCGTCACTCGCAGATAATGAGATGCTTTGAAACCATGCCAAGCTACTCTTTTAACATAGGAAAACTACAGTACAATCAAGCTTCTCTTATGAACAGAAGTGTAGTACTCTATAATAGTTCATCAGAGCAGGTTTTTTGAATCTCAAACAATTCAAGTTCATCTTTATAGCGAAATATCTAGTTAAATGCAGCTGTGCGTCAGCCTTGTTGTATTATATGCTCTTGTTTACCAATTATTGTCTTGAAAGTTGGAAGAAATCAATTGAATGACTCATTCTCAGTCACTTGTAATGTTCCTGAATGAATCTGTTTTTGAATCAGTGAGTGAGACTATAATGGGATTTTGGTTAAACGTGAATACTTGGATCTAACTAATGCGATTTAGCTCAGTCGTTGTAACCGTATTTGCATTAAACTGTGTGGCGTATATCGATTTTAATCACAATTAACGGGCATGTAAGCACCTTAGTCACATTATTACCGTTCTGGCCGAAGTTTGCATGTGCTTGTTTCTTCGTGAACGAACTCCGTGAACGAACATTATTATTACGTTTTCTCTCGCTAAACCCTGTCAACTCAACTCGCCCTTTCCATCCAGGCGGCCATAGTATATTCTGTATACACAGCAGCAGCCATCTTGGAAAACAGACTCGATAAGTCGACCCCCGAACGCCCCGGAAGACTAGATGTCTTAAGGCGGAATTTCTATCGTCATCATCTTGTCACAGGCAAGCTGACGTAAGATGAGTGGTCAGCTCTTATCTCGTTAGATTTACAAACGGTTTGATTTCTTACAAACGTTATTAACGTGGCTATAATTATCTGGATGATTATTTTATGTATACACTTATTATTCATAAGTATGCTGTGTCATAGCTACATCTCTGACGTTTATAACAAACCAAACCAATCGGTAGAAAATCGAGCAAGTTATGGTTATTTAAATAATACATGTACCATTAACACAATGTTACGAGTGAGCGAGCTGCCTGTGACAAGATGGCCGCCAGGTGCAGACGTCGAACTCTCCATTGGCCAGCAGTGCGGACGAGATATCTAGCCTTTATATAGATATCTATGGTTCATACAGTTCAGAAGTTCGTGGTTTGACTAGTCGAGACTGTTTTCCAAGATGGGTCCTGTCTGTATACGCGAAGTGAACTGTCTTCATAAAGTATCTTATTATTAAACGGTCTGTACACTTACAAAGTTTTCAATGCTTGGTTTTGCATGTAGGGACCCTCATTATGTTACTGTGTTAGTGTGGGGCTATTTTGAGCCTTGTTAGTGGTATAAACTAGCGATTTCTTTTTACTTAGTAAATGCCCCCGTATACTACACTGTAAACCCTAACGGTCAAAAATAATTAATTGGTTTGAGTAGGACAAACTTAAATTCAACGAATTAGTTCAGTCAAATTAATTTTTATGAGTATTTAGCACTTTCTTTTTCTTTCAAGTTCACAGAACTGATATATTTTAAGTAAACTGAACTGTCTCATTGTTTTGAGTTTTATGAAATTATTTATTTTAATTTAGACGAACTTAAGTTTAACTGAAATGGCTAGGATATCTATTTCCCAGCATGCTTTGCCGATGGCACTCGAAAGAGAGTGAAAATGCTAAAATCAAGTGCAATATTATGTGTTTTTTTTGTGTAAGATTAATGTTAAGTGTGAGATTTAGTAGTGATTGATGTTTTGTTATGCTAATTTAGAAGAATTTCTGTTAATGTTGGCTTTAGGATAGTTAGTGGTGCATTCAGCTTGATTTGACAGCAAATGATCCCTTTATATTATTTCGCTCATACAGCAAGTGCTTCTGTGCGTGTAAGTGCTTATAACATACTGTTTCTATCTAATATGTTAGCATTTACTACATCAGCAGATTAGCTTTTAAAGCTAACTAAGTTTATACTATTAAAAGTGATTTGAGTTCTGCCAACTTATTCGGGTTTACAGTGTACTACATAGATTTAAGTTACAGTAACTAGTATATTAACTTTATTTACCCAAGTTATCTTAACAATAAGTTATTGAGTTACTTGGAAACAAATCAAATATTTTTTGAGTTAATAAACCTAAATGATTTAAGTCACGGTTTGAGTTGAACTAACTCATCAGGTTTTACAGTGTAGCGTTATAAACAGTTTTTAGAGATAAAACTCTTTACGTTTGATTATTATGAAAACAAATCTCAGAGAACGGTTGACTAGGTACCGATGTTTTATTAGACCAAAGGTTCTTTCCTTTAATCTTTAATCGTTTGATAGCCCTAATTGTTTTTAATTTAAACGTATATAGCTCACACACATCTATATAAGCAAAGCATTTGCTATAAAGATGCAAAGAAACTTGAAGTTTTGGAAACAACTGAACTTTATTTAGTGACTTCCAATAGAAAGAAACCAGCATATTCGAGACACTCTTTCAAGTCCTCTAGATGTAAATTAAACCACATTGTGTGTTTAAGGAAAAAAAAAACTCAATGCGTCAAATCATTTTCGCACACACACACACACGTGTGCTCCAGATGTTTGTGTTGCCATAGTGACAGCTGTCGCAGTGGCACAATCATTTATATTCAAGTGCTTCCTCCACCAACAATGGCAGCTCCTCTTTGTGTGTGTGTGTGTGTGTGTTGAGGGTCTCTTCCTCTCCTGTGATTGATTTTACATTAGTGAAGCACACGTATCGATTTGAGCCGCTCGTTTGTCAGAGCGTCTCCGTCCTCGGGCTCATTACGCTCCTGCAGTGTGTCTCTGACGCTCTTCAGCTTTAGGGCTCGCAAATATTTCTATTACTGACACATTTAGTGTTTCATATCTGTCGCGTGACGTTCAGCATCCGACTGCATTTACACTTATTTTAGGATCGGAAATTCAAGAAAGAAAATAGTGTAATTTACTCGCCCTCGTTTGTTCGCTCTAGATCACGAGATGTTTTGCTGAGCTCATTGTTTCTGCATTCAATTATTGCATAGTTGAAATTAATGCATTTTTAGCTAACTGTGCACTGTAAAAAAATAAATGTGTTCAATTTACGGTAAAATACCGGCAGCTGTGGTTGCCAGAAATTTACCGTATAAAATACGGTAGCAAGAATTTACGGTAATAAGGTTTTAGAGGCTTTAACCGTTTTTAATTATCTGATATACTGTTAATTTGTCGACCATTTGAAGTGTAAATATCTGTTTTATACCATTGTAATATACTGACATCCATCAATCACAGCAGTAATAAGAGTCACATGATATATGGAAACTCATCACATAGCTCTTTCACAATAAACTTAATATTAACATATAGAAGCGGCACTGTGTCGTTCACTCGAACATTAAACACCATCATGGTAACACACATGACATTTTAAAAAGGCAATAAACATTACATAAAACATAAAACCCTAATGTACCTAACTGATTAGAAAAAGACTAAGCAAACTATGAAGAAACAAGTTATTTCAACAAAAAAATATCAAGTGTGGAGTGTCACGCAGGGAATTGTGGGAATGTCAATTTACGTTTTTTCACTGTAAATTATACAATGAGTTCATTTTCACTTTAAAAACTGTAAATTTAACAGTATTTTACCATAAAATTACATGAAATTTACCATAAGATCTATCACAGTTATTTACCGTATATAGTAAGGAAAGATTCTGTTAACCAATTAAAAGTTTTTCACTGTAGCATTTTTACAGTCTTTTACTGTTAAAATCACGATCATTTTTTACAGTGTGCATTTCTGAAATACATAACTTAGACCGTTATAGATCACTCTAAATTGTAATGTGGATTCATGCATTTTAAGCTGCTTTGAAACGATGTGTGTTGTGTAAAGTGTTATACAAATACATGTTAATTGAGTTGAATTTTCCATATGGTGAATGCATATAATGAACAGGCCCAAACTTCTTTTGCACATGCATATTTTAACGTACTGATTGCATATTCTCATATGCAAATGATATGAAAGCAATCAGTGAAGCATTACTTAAAGCACATAAAGCTGTTGTAGATATTAAAGTCAAATGTATTTATATAACGCCTTTCACATATTACACATGGTTTCAGAGCAGCTTTACAGAAATCATGATGTCATGCCGGGCGATAATATTGTTTACATGTTGCAATTATATAAGCAGTCATAAATGAGTATACTGTATGTATGCAGATACAGTCGGACATACTTTATATGAAGAGCAATAATGTTGTTACAGTAAAATATCCTGCAGTTGAGGTTTGCTATAAAGTATGTATATATATCACATTACTTCCTTGTATGCATGTTTATAAAGTTGGACACAATGTATATATCCTATAACTTTATAGACCTGTGCAATAATACAAATTAGGAATGGCAGGGCTCCAGACTGCGACCAAATAGTCGCATTTTGCGACCAAAATTTGAGAGTGTGCGACTGAATTTTACATCCAGTCGCACATGTGCGACCGGTAAATTTGCCACACGTTAAACGCATGGTAAGCGTGGAAGGGACGCGTCAATGAATCCGTGACAAGAATAGCGCGAATAAACGTCTGTGGGAAGGAGACGGAGACAAATATCACAACCTGCAATGTGCGTCTGAGCAATAAGCGATCTATCGACACGTTACCTAGCAGCGAATGCAAACAAAATGAAAGTGGAACTAAAATGCGCAACTCACGGACGGACCGTTAGCGTTTTTATTAGGTTGGACTGTGCATAATGGGCAGAGCAGCGCATAGTGGAGCCCCCCCCCGAACCACCGACAGTAATAAAGCCCCGAACTTGCCAGTCGCGGGCCGATCTCGATCACGCGACACTGTTACTAGCAGATCCATTGAATAAATCCATTGAATTCACCTCAGAATTAATAACATCATCGCTACGAGATCCAGTGAGAAACACTCCGATTCGGCGCAGAGTTCTGTTATAAACCATATCAGATCAAACAGCGCTGACGTGGAAACCAGGAGAAACACTTATAGAAGGCTTTCAGTCCACAAATCAGCAACATTCACCATGGATTTAGGCTAGTAAGTTAACTCTAACCATAAATATGATGTCAAACGCTTACAACGTAGCCTACACATCTTTGTCCTGCTCTTAAAAACGATAATATCATATATAAATGTTTTATTTTTTTGTATTTTTTTTGTGATGATCAACACATTTTTTGTTCATTCTTCAAAGATTGTCCTAAAACGAAAAATTTTAAGATGTTGGAAAACTCTTATTTAAACATTAAAATTATTATTATTATTATTTAAAAAAAAAAAAAAAACATTGTAAACAGTAAGATGTTTATTGGCTATTCACTCCAAGTCCTTATATACATACATGTTTTCTCTCCTTTTGTTTTTAATTAATATTAAGACATTATAAGAGGATAACTAAATTAATTTATTGTCAGCCCCAGTGCTATGTGTTTTTTTTTTTTTTTGTTGTTTTTTTTTGTATAACTCGAGTTCTGATTTGAGGTGGTGCTGCCCTCAAATTTGAGTCTGGAGCCCTGTGAACTTAAAATAAAACAGCATATCATAATGTTAAGTCTATTTATTATTAAATAATTGGTCATGATTACAGTTATTTTGGGGGAAATTTGAAAAATTGCATTGCGAGCTGATTTAAGGTGTGCCCCTAAATTTTCTGCTTGCGCTCCTAAAATTTTCAGTCAGGGGCAACAGCGCTCCTAGTAAAAAAAGTTAGTCTGGAGCCCTGAATGGGCAACGATTAATCGCGATTAATCGCATCCAAAATAAAAGTTTGTTTACATAATATATGTGTGTGTAGTGTGTATAATTAATTTGTATCTATAAATACCCACATGCATGTGTATATATATTTAAGAAAAATGTGTTATTAATATATCAAATATTTATATATAATATTAATTGTGAATAAATATATATAAAATATATACATGCACATATTTCTTAAATATATAAGAAAAATGTGTTATTGATGTATCAAATATTTATATATAATATTAATTGTGAATAAATATATATAAAATATATACCTGCACATATTTCTTAAATATATAAGAAAAATGTGTTATTAATATATCAAATATTTATATTTATATATAATATTAATTGTGAATAAATATATAAAATATATACATGAACATATTTCTTAAATATATAAGAAAAATGTGTTATTAATATATCAAATATTTATATTTATATATAATATTAATTGTGAATAAATATATCAAATATATACATGCACATATTTCTTAAATATATAAGAAAAATGTGTTATTAATATATCAAATATTTATATTTATATATAATATTAATTGTGAATAAATATATCAAATATATACATGCACATATTTCTTAAATATATAAGAAAAATGTGTTATTAATATATCAAATATTTATATTTATATATAATATTAATTGTGAATAAATATATCAAATATATACATGCACATATTTCTTAAATATATAAGAAAAATGTGTTATTAATATATCAAATATTTATATTTATATATAATATTAATTGTGAATAAATATATATAAAATATATACATGCACATATTTTTTAAATATATGCATGTGTGGTTATTTATATATACAAATTAATTATACACACTACACACGCATATATTATGTAAACACAAACTTTTATTTTGGATGCGATTAATCGCGATTAATCGTTGCCCATCCCTAATACAAATTATGTTTTTGTGACATCACAATTTATTAGTATGCTTGATCTTGTATAAAATTGAAATATAATTCACGTGGCGTATGAAGCTTCACATCGTCTCCTTTTGTGTTGTCTAGAAGTCTGATTGGTTACGTTTCTGGAAATATTGGCTTCCTTTACTTGTAAAACCGGAGTTGGATCTTAATTTGTCCCCTGGATCAGAAGACAAGCGACCTTGCAGGGCGTCCACCGTCCGTCACACTGAAAGCTGTTTGTGTGTTCCCGCGTCTGAATGGGACCCTGTGTGGTCTCGCGGGTGTCCTGTTAGCGCCTGCTCTGTTTGCGTGTGTGTGAGGTCTCGTGTTGCTCTTGGAGTGTGTGGACGTGAGGCGGTCAGTGGGGGAAGTGTGAGGGAACCGGAGGAGCAAATGTTTGTGGAGGGCAGATGAATAGAGGGGCTTTTTTCTGTGTGTTTGCTCGGGGGGGAGTGTGAGGACATGCACAGGAGACCTCACCAGTGTTTGGAAAGCTGCTGGCATGCGGTTTTCTGGACTCAATGGACTTTTTTGAAGGGGTGGGATATCTAATGTGACATTTTTCAAACTTCAGTGTGCCTTTAAACGTTTCAGCTCGGGGAATCCGAACGGAGGTGTTCACGTTCTTAGCATTTCTTTATTTGAGTCGATGGTTCATTCTATAAAAGGTTCTTTATTTTTTTTGTTAACAACTGTTTATTGAGGTTTTTTTTTATTTTTTTTTATTTAATTATATCAAGAAAGCCTTAAAGCATAAAAACAAAAGGCATCGAAATATAATCGAGGATTAAAACACAATAAAGTCTAGGACTTATTTCCATTGTGGTCCTCTAACTTTTTTTTTTTTTTTTTAGTCAAGAGAAACAAAGAATACAAAACAAAAAGCACCTATACAAGTCGAGAACTATACCCAGCCCTGGTAGACTTCAAGAAAATAACAATAAAATACAAACCTAGAATGTAGGCCTTCCAAAAACAAGATTTGTATATTAAAAAAAATAAATAAATACAGTATAATAATAAAAAAAAAATAATAATAAGAAAACAAATACATTACATAGATGATAGAAAGGTTGACACTCTATCACACTATTCACAGTCATAAAATTGGATCCATGAATATATAAAAGGTTCTTTAAAATGGAAATAGGTTTGTTAAATATTCTTCACATTAAGAATTATTATTTTTTTTTTTTATGTTTCACAACAGGTGGTTATAGACGGTGTGAAACAATGAAATAAATAAATAATAAATGAACTAATTTAATAATAGAGGGTATGCGCGTGATGTCACAGTCCACCGGAGTGACTGTGGTCACACACACTTAAAAGTAGATACTTCGGCTGCAAAAACCTTTATTTTTAAGAGTGTTCCCTCAAACCATATTCAGGGGTTATTTATAATGCAAAATGGATCTTCGAATACACACAACACGTAGCAAAATGAGAGTTTGACACTGATTTATAGGATGTGTAGTGGTCTCAGGAGAAGTGTTTGAGATGCTGTTTATTACTAACTTAAATGACAATGATAATTGCCTATTAATTGTTATTTAAGTGAAATTACTGAACTTAAATATACAAGTTTGATAATCATCATTAAAGAAGAAAATTTCAAATGGCGTTTAGAGGCTTTTGCATTTGAACTGTTCAATTATAGTTGATTTAATAAATAGCACATTTTATTCTTAAATTAAATTAAGAATGGTCTGATTATAGTATATTTGTAAAAAAAAAAGTTAATTAAATTTTATTTTTAATTTAGTCATTGAAATAATATTTTATATGACAAGAAATGAAAGAGAAAAATATTTATAGCAAAAATAAATATAAAAATATTTCTATATATATATATATATATATGCCATTTTTTTTTTGTCATCTTCATTGACAATCCAAAAACCCTTCATTATCAAAAATTTCGTTAGTAATTAATTATATTGACAAGATTAACACTGGTTGGGAGTTTTAAAAACTCTAAACGTCTGGTGTCTGAAATCGCTCCATCTCTAGCGTGTGACTGTGTGTTGTAAAGCTCTTTGTCCTTAGAAAGTCTGAAGACCTTAAAAACAGCAGTAGTTGTTGATTCATAACTCAGAGTGAAAGAACAGAACAGTTCCAGTGAGAGAAATATGAACAGGCCTCGGAGTGTGTGTGTGTGTGTGTGTGTGTGTGTGCGTGTGTGTGGATGAGTTTGTCTGCCTTCAGGCTGTAGTCGGCTCCAAGCTGTGTTTAATGATTCCTCTCTAGTGTCTCTCCATCACATCAGGGGCGATGCAGTTAGATACACACACACACACACACACACACACACACACACACACACACACACACACACACACACACACACTCGCTGGATGGATCACACACTGCATTATTTGCTCGAGACACACACTTGCACAAACAAACACACACTCATGTTCACCTTATATGAGGGCTGCATGTCTTTGTGGCAGATACACTGACATCTCTACTCTTTGAGTGTGTGTGTGTGTGTGTGTGTGTGTGTGTGTGTGTGTATGTGTGTGTTCCTTCTCTAGAAACCAGCAGCCTGACAGAGCAGCTTTTTGATTTTCAGTGGCTCAACCACATGTATGGTTTCAGAGTGAGAGAAGAGTGTGTGTGTGTGTGTGTGTGTGTGAATGAATGTACTGGATTGTGACTACTACGTGTAGGCTGTGCAAATTGCAAAACTAGCCATTGGTTGTGCATGTTGATATACTGTTGCTAGGGTTTTCTGGGTAGTTTCTTGGGAGTTGTGTCCCAAACGAAGCACTATACACCCATGCACTTATTCAAGCTGCGCCAACATATGTCCAACATGTGTCCACACTTGGGTTTTTTTCGGTTAAATATCAGGTATGAATTTTTTTTGTCATGTCATATTTTAGTCATTTTTATATTGGTCTTAATTTTTTATTAAACAAATCTGAACATTTTTAGTTTGTCTAATTATGTGTTTCTTTTTTTTGGTCAATTTTAATCTTAGTCTAATTATTGTTGATTTAAAAAATAGTACATTTTATTCTTAAATTAAATTAAGAATGGTCTGATTATATTATATTTGTAAAAAAAAAAGTTAATTAAATTTTTTTTTTTTTTAGTCATTGAAAATAATATTTTATATGACAAGAAATAGCAATTAATATATAAATTAATTATAATTATATATAAATTAATATTTATTTATAGCAAAAATAAATATTAAAACATTATATATATATATATATATATATATATATATATATATATATATATATATATATATTGTATAAAATAATGTTTAATTTAAAATCATTTAATTTTCATGATGGCATTTTTTTGTCATCTTCACTGACAAAATCAAAAAACCCTTCATTATCAAACATTTCATCAGTAATTAATTATATTGACAAGATTAACACTGGTTGGGAGTTTTAAAAACTCTAAACGTCGGGTCTCAGAGGTGGTCATCATCCGGGTGTTTAAAGTGCAGTTTTTCCCAGTGTGAAATACATACATCATACATTTACCAGCCCATAGTCCCTCTCCTCGAATAAATCAGGCCACAAATGGTTAAAAGTGGACAAAAGAGACGGATTTACACACCAGGTGTGAACAGGAATGTGTCCCCCTCGTCTATTTGTGATCCGATCGACCAAAACACATCTAAATACCCGGTGCCTGAAGTGATTGAGGTGTTCTGAAGGCGGGAGTTAAAAACTTTATAGTGTAATAATGAGTTTGATCAAACTTCTAATCCCAAGTTTAGTATTCCAGTCATGCTTGACTTCAGAAACTAGTGTTCGTTTGTTTGGTCTAGTGTGTGCATATGAGTGTGTATTGGTAGAGTTTGTCAGTGTGTGTGATTTGCGCATTTAAGATGATGGCTTATCATGCTCCAGACAGAGGATTTGTGTTTGTGTAGTCTGAATGAGTGTTTGTGTAGTCTGAATGTATGTTTGCATATGTTAACTGATTCTCTCTGACAGGCTTCGTAAACTGTTTACACACAGTAGCTCATTGTCCTGTCCTTATTTGCCCAGCTTGAGTCCTGATGGAGTCGCACATCTTCACTTCTCGGCTAGTGAAGGCCAACCGTGTCTTCAGGCCTGTTGCTGCATCGGTGCTCTGACATTTTGTCCTTTTAAAAGCTCTGTGTGTGTGTGGACGGGTATGTCTCTGGTTCGGGTCGTAGGCTGGGGCTAATTTACAGACTGGTCACACACACACACACACACCGCTCTAGTTCTTCTAGACCACAACAAGTCCTTCATCAAGCAGGACATATAAACAGAACATGAGGAGGTCAGAGACGCTCTCACACACACACACACACACACACACACACTGCAGACTTCATACCGTGAGATTAAAGAGAGTTTTAGTTTTTATTGAGAGGTCCCCTTATTAGCTACAGCTATTCTTTCTGGGGTCCTGAAAAGAAAATACACAAACACATATACAGTATATACACACATCAACTATCAACAAATATAAAAACACATTCTACACTTACACCTATAAACATACCTACACATATTCGCACACATAAATAAATAAATATAAACATTCAGTTATATTGTTTTGATAGATGCTGTTTTACATATCATTTAAATTTATTGACATCATTAGTAAGCAGGATCTGTTTTGGCAGATTATTCCATTCTTTCATACCTCTGAACACAATGAAAAGGCATTATGGGTAAAGTGAAATTACCTTTAGTTGCATGACTAGTACTGTACTGGTGATTTTCTACACTAAAAGAAAGATAATTGAACAAAACGGAAGGAAATTTTGAATTAGAAATATTTCTTATGAAAATTAACTATGAATACAACAATCTATCTTCGACAGTGTTGGCTCTAAAAAAGTAATTAATTACTAGCAGGGCTCCAGACTGCGACCAAATGGTCGCATTTTGCGACCAAAAATTGAGAGTGTGCGACTGAATATTACATCCAGTCGCACACGTGCGACCAGTAAATTTGCCACACGTTAAACGCATGGTAAAGCGTGGAAGAGGCGCGTCAATGAATCCGTGACAAGAATAGCGCGCGTAAACGTTTGTGGGAAGGAGACAGAAACAAATATCACAAACTGATGTGCGTCTGAGCAATCAGCGATCTATCGACTCTTTAGTCGTTACCTAGCAACGAATGCAAACAAAATGAAAGTGGAACGAAAATACGCCACTCATGTATGATTAGGACCGTGGAGCTGCAGCAGCAGCGATCCGAACCATTGACAAAATAAAGCCCCGAACTTGCCAGTCGCGGGCCGATCTCGATCACGCAACACTGTTACTAGGAGATCCAGTGAAGAAATTCATTGAATTCGCCTCAGAATTAATAACATCAACACCACGAGATCCAGTGAGAAACACTCCGATTCGGCGCAGAGTTCTGTTATAAACCATATCAGATCAAACAGCGCTGACGTGGAAACCAGGAAAAACACTTATAGAAGGCTTTCAGTCCACAAATCAGCATAACAGAACCATGAATTTAGGCAAGTTAACTCTTACCATAAATATGATAATGTGTAAGTAGCCTACTACACATCCTTTCCCAGCACTTCAATAATATCATATATAAATGTTTTATTTTTTTTTGTATTTTTTATGTGATTACCATACCAACACATTTTTTGTTCATCCTTTAAAGATTGTCCTTAAACGAAAAATTTTAAGATGTTGGAAAACTCTTATTTAAACACTTAAAATAATAATAATAATACCATTGTAAACAGTAGGATGTTTATTGGCTATTTTCACTCCATATACATATTTTCACTACTTTTATTAATTAATATTAAGACATTATAAATGATAAAAACTAAAGTTAATTTCATCTACACCTGCACCCTAAATTAAGCTTAGTGATTTATTGTTAGCCCCAGTGCTACCAGATTTTTTTTTTTTTTTTATAGAACTGTGAGTTCTCATTTGAGGTGATGCTGCCCTCAACTTTGGGTCTGGAGCCCTGTGAAGTTAAAATAAAACAGCATATCATAATGTTAAGTCTGTTTATTATTAAAGAATTTGTCAGTATTACAGTTATTTTGTGGGAAATTTGAATAATTGCATTGCAAGCTTATTTAAGGTGTGCCCCTAAATTTTCTGCTTGCGCTCCTAAAATTTTCAGTCAGGGGCAACAGCGCTCCTAGTAAAAAAAGTTAGTCTGGAGCCCTGACTAGTTACTAATTGCCTCTTCAACAGTATAATTAGATTACTGTACTAATTACTCTCTCTAAAAAAGTATTTAATTACTTTTAATTACTAATTACTTTCAAAATCCCATATCAATCTCAACCAGCTGAATAATACAAGGATAGACATGAATCTGTTTTAATTCTTTCAAATAAATACTATAAAATTGCATGAATTATCATTAAACTGACAAAAGGTGGAGAAGGTTACATTATAAAAACATACTTTTTAGCATCAGACAATACTTTTTGATGTTAAACCCACTATTGTTTTATGTCTGATCTCACTTTATTTTACAATAATTCATACGAATTTGTACGAGTGCAGTCGTACAATTTAGACACCTCATAAAATACGTACGAATCGCTGTGAGATCGGATTGATCCATACACAGTATTTACCTCAATTACATCAGAAGTAACTGTAATTAAATTACAGATAAATGAAGAGTAATCCCTTACTTTACATTTTCAAGGGAAATGTAATTAAATTACAGTAACTAATTACTTAGTAATTAGTTCAATCTTTTGATGTTGATTATTTAGCGAGTTTCAAGAGTTTAGTTTTCCTTTTAAATGAAATGTTAAACATTTAGTGCACTCTTTTGTTATGATTATTTGTTGATTTGATAATTTTTTTCGTTTGCCAAACATTTCGAACGCTCGTCATCTAGAAAATGAAGTGAAAAAAGCCAAAAATATCCCAATTAATATTTATTATTGAGTGTTTATTTGTCTGTTATTCTCTAAAAAAAAGTCTCAAACTTTTTGTTTGAGTGTATGTTTGTGAATTTGTGTATATATGTGTGTATTTTGTAGGTTTTTTAGATTTTTGTTGATTTTTTTTTTCGTTTGCCAAAAACGTCTAACACTTGTCATCTAGAAAATAAAGTGAAAAAAGCAAAAGCGTGTGTGTATTTATATGTATGTTTTTGTTTTGTTTTTACATGTAAATCACTTCATTAATATTTAGCATTGAGTGTTTATTTGTCTGTTATTATCAAAAAAATGTCTGTGTGTATGTTTGTGAATATGTGTATTTATGTACTTTGTAGGTTTTGAAATATTGGAATACATAAATGTTCTTTTTTTTTTATTTAACATTGTGTGTTATGACGGATTGATTAGCGGTTTTCTTTTAATTTGCAAATCCTTGCTTCAGTCATGAATATTAAAGCAGGTTTCTTTCAGTTTTGACCTCGCCTAATAACCTTGAGGGTCAATGAATATAATTTTTCTTTTAACACTATTCGTTATTTCCTCATTTTAGAGGTTTGAATATATTAACGAGTTGGTGGGTTAAACAGATGCTTGAAATTCGGAAATTTTCCTCTTTTTAATTAATTAGGACGCATTAATCGATGTATTAATGAAACGAAGGGAATATGATGGCAAACGGACCCTCCGCTGTGCTGTTCAAACATGCTTAATGGCTGCTACGTTTATTTGCTAATTGGTATGACAAGACCATTAGTGTTATTTACTTAATTTCTCCAGAGTTAGCAAAGCATCTAATCCCCATCTGTAGCTCCTCAGGGTTCGTTGTTTCAATTGTTCTTGCTTCAGTTTTTTCATTCTATCGCTGTACAGATGAGATTAGCTTTTTCTGTAGTAATGTAGCGCATCTCATGTGTTCTCGCAGGACTTCCGCGGTTCCTCAGTCAGCCGGAGGGCGTATCTGTGCGCATGGGCGGCTCTGAGATGCTGAGCTGTGAGGTGATGGAGGAGCTCGTCCCGTTCACGCGCTGGGAGAGGGACGGTCGGCCCGTGGAACTGGATGCCAGAGTGATTCAGCTTCCCAGTGGAGCTCTGGTCATCAGCAACGCCTCCCAGACCGACGCCGGACTCTACCGCTGCACAATAGATGCTCTGGGGCCGCCGAAAACCACAGAGGAGGCCGAACTACAGGTGTCCGCAGGTACAGACGCCATGATTGGTGTGATGGTAACGGCCCGGAGGATCTCAGACCAATTTCAGAGAGAATTTTTATAGAATAAGAGCGTGACATAATACATAATTTTCCTATAATATGATTGGTTCTTCAAATGTATAATTCAGCAAACGCTCCGTGTAACGCTTCACAATTCAGTTTTCAGACCGTACAGTGCAAATGCAAAAGTGAAAAATGGAAACCAGACATTGATTTTTCTTGTTTTTCCAGTTACATTATCAATGGATAGTTGAGCCCGACCGATAAAGGATTTTGAAGGCCGATACCGATACAAATATTTGTTGGTTTTAAAATCCGATATTCCGATATTTCGGCCGATATTATTACTATTTAAGAAACGTGCAACTAAACATTAACAGATTTCCCTAACATTAGTTATTTATGAGTTTTAACTAAAATAATATGATAATATGACTTAAAAAAAAACGTGTTTCTTTCATTGTCACAACAGAACTGACTGATGATAGTGGCATTAGCTAGCTTTGTGGTTAGCTAGTCTATGATGAGCCATAATTTAGCAATGGATGACGTCATACTGCAAATTGTAAAACATACGTTTTCAATATAACAGGCCGAGGAGAGATGATACGTCTCATTGCTGTAACTGTCACGTGCTATTAAAGAAATACTTCAGTCACATTGTCAAGAGTTAAAAGGACAGTCAGTCAACTACACTGTAGGTGCGTTCCATTCGACCGTAAGTGGACTGCGAAGTGGACTTCACAGGGTATTTCGCCATCTTAAGTGAGATTCCAATTCGAAGGGAACGAACATGTTCAGTTCGAAGGGCACTGCAAACGGCATAGGGAATAAGGGAACATCGATACATCACTTCACAGGAAGTCAGTGAAGTCCACTTCAACTGCTATACCGTGTTCAGGGAGTAGGGAGCAGTGAACACTGCGTAGGGACCCTGTCGAATGGAACGCACCTCGTGACAACGTAACGTAACTATTACTTGCTAATTCCGCTTCACTCTCGGCTTATTTAACAGCAGCTGGACTTGATAGTCACACATTTTGTTGCTTATTTGAGTTTAGAGAACTGATGGGGATGATCTTTTAATTGTTATTCAAGCAATGACCAACTCAACGAGTGTTGCCAACAGGAACGGTGTAGAGTGCCCTCTGGTGGACAAACCATACAACTCCAACACTCATGACATGGTTTGAGAGCGTTTCGTCCGTTTTTGTTTTATT
Organism: Pimephales promelas; assembly: GCF_016745375.1. The sequence continues at coordinate 4,920,660 of NW_024121521.1, forward strand.
TTTGAAATATTCGTCTATCGACCGTTATAACTGCCGATACCGATAGTTTGGAAAGTGCCTAATATCGGCCGATAATATCTCAAAAATCCATCACACCGTCTATGGCCACTCCCACCAGTCTGCTTTGGATACGCTTACCAGTGTCAAATACCGCCTTGCTTTAGTAGGAAATACCTCTTAGTAAACTTGTAATGGTGTCGACTTCCAGGTGCAGAGAGTAAACAAACCGCAATAGATCACAAAACCATGGCGGTTGTAACAGTCTTACAAAATCCCTAGTGTGTGTGTGTGTGTGTTTGTATCTCCGCAGATTCGGGTGTTGAGGAAAAACTAGAGACTCTCCAGGGCCCGGTTTCTGTGGCGAAGGTTGTCGGGGAGAGCGTGCTGTTGCCATGCGTCATGAAGGGATACCCGGTTCCCGTGATCCGCTGGACGTTTAACGACCGCTCGATTGACGAAGGGTAAGCGCATCAGAACTGTGTCCTTGCACTCCGACAGAACCCTTCAGATAAACGCTAAATGTTGGCTCTGAGAATCTTTCATTTCCCTGTTGAATTCTTGGTTGTGTCAGAAATGCGTTCAGGTACAAGCTTAGAGCACTGCAGTCAGATCCAGCGTCGCTCAGTCACACTCTGCATACTAAAGCAAAAAACAATCCATTCACTATATCCGCACTATCGACGATCGAAGAGCGTAAAATATCCTTATTATCCACCAGAGGTAATTACTGACGCCTGTGTGAATGGATATTGTAGAGGCGTGCGGCGTTCCCACGTGGCCATTGTGTAATTTCGTATGTGCGCTGCATAGTGATGATGCTCTTAACTGAAACACGGCTTCATCTGAAGTCGCGCACGCCTTTTACATGCTGTAAATTGCTTTGAATGGTACAGTTCCAGAGGAGCTTTGGCTGTTGTCATCGGGTTGACATGAATAATGTAGAAAGGACCGAATTGTCACGGCATGTAAATCGGCTGTCAGGCGTCCAGCGCTCTATCATTCATTGTGCTGGAATATTTACCCTGATGTGATTTCAGCGGTGGGGTCGGTGATGTTTGCATTGTGGCCGTGGACAAACGCGATTACGTGCTCGTATCGCCACTTTGTCTCTTTTCATTTCTCAACCCGCTGTGTTTTTTCTCTCTTATGCTTGGATTATCGTGTTCTTGCAAAGATGCTGATAACCTGTATCCAAATGCACAAGATCTTCAAGGTCAACAGCAGAGCTGACGGATTTGAGATGTTTGTTCAAATCTTTAACTCTAAATATTAAACTTTGGCATTTGTGCTACAGATATAAATGACAATCTGACGCAGAACGACATTAAAAGCTGCTAGTCTGGCAGATTGAGTGGACTGAGAGTTGAGAGTTCACTTTTAAAAAAACTTTTGCTGATAATTTACTCGCCCCCGTGTCATCCAAGATGTCCATGTCCTTATTTCCTCAGTCGAAAACTAGAAATTTTCTCCATATAATGGACTTCAATGGGGACCAAACGGTTCAAGGTCCAAATGAGAGTTTCAGTGCAAACTGTTCAAAGGGCTTTAAACGTCACCACGATGAATAAGGGTCTTATCTAGGTCCCTTCGAGTCATGACTCGAAAAAAGATTCGTTCATTTTGATGAACAGGAGAGTCACGAACGCTCGTCACAGAACAGAGCAAGGCGAGCGTTTGTGCTTATAAAACTTAAACTTTTTCATTTATTTTTTAAATGAGCGATCGTTTCGCTTGATAAGACCCTTATTCATCGTCTGGTGTCGTTTAAAGCCCTTTGAAGCTGCACTGAAACTCTCATTTAGACCTTGAACCGTTTGGTCCCCATTGAAGTCCATTATATGGAGAAAATCCCGGAACGTTTTCTTGGATGACATGGGGGTAGGTAAATTATCAGCAAACGTTTTTTTAAAAGTGAACTAACAGCGCCTGAGTGTCTGCAACCATACTTAAGATTAACTTACATGCTGTTATGTAGGCCCAAACATTATAATCGCTAAACTAACACAATGCAAAAAGACGAAGGCATGATAAAAAAGGTCCATAGTTTAAAAACCTGTAATATTGAGTTAATAAACCAACACTTTCTCTCCTGTGAAAGGTTATCCCGTTACTTTTTCACCATCCTATAGTTAATTTAATTTCAACTCTCTGTTAACGGAAACATTATCAGTTTTAATTGAGAATAATAAAACTGATGCCCTGACAGTGACCCGCCACAGGAGTGGTCTCAAATCTAGTTTTCACATTCCTATCCCTGCAGAAGACTGACCTCGACAGATCCTAATCCGATTGGAGTATTTCGGAGGTATTGTGTGTAAGGTCACGTTAGATTTGCCAAAGGATGACAAAAACGCTCGGCCTGTTTTCTGACGGCCGCTGCCCTAATAAGATTGGGGATAAAGCTCAATCCCTGCGGCGGCCCATGCAAAATTAATGATTGTTTGTTTTTCTCTTATACATTTTATTTTGGAACACAAGTGCTTTGAGAAAAGACATTCAGGAAGGGAGAATGAAAGTGTAGGATGGTTTCGTGCCCAGAGGGTTTTAATGAAGAGCGTGGCAGCGGTGCATTAAAATGCCGTCTACGTAGGCGGCTGATTAGTGTTTGGACCAGAGCCATAGTCTTCATAGGGTCTCCATTGAGATTCAGCTGCTGTCTGTTGTAATGCATCCTCGCCGTTTGGATCCCGCCCACCGTAATCTGAAACGATGCTTTCCATATAGATTGAATTGATGGTATCAGCGAATTGAGCAGACTAATCATGACCTGTTTAAGGCGCTAACCACCCCCTTCAGCTCGCGTGCTGTGTCGATTGAAAGCGGCTAAATGTCTAATTGCGGTTCTTTGCCGGTTGTCTGTGCAGGACTGATGATTGCTGACAGACTCTATTTACGGCGTAATTGCTTCTCTCATGGTCTTCGGGCGATGTAATGTATTCCCGATGCTGGATACATCCTAATAATGTCATATTACCCACAATGCCCAGTCCCTCAGAGGGGCAGACTGGAGAGACTACATCTCTACTCGAAATCCAAATCTTCCTTTCAGAGTTTCATTTTTTTCCCTGTGGAGTTGTGCTTACTCTGTGAAAATGGGCTTGATTACTCTCCGTCTCGTAAGAGATCTGCTTTAGAGTTTGATCGAAATTATTTTAAAGGAATATTATTTTTTTTTAAGTGTTTCAAACCAATTGCATCTTTGCATGGCTATTATAGTTATATAATTCAGATCAACATTTCGGTTGTGATTCACTAACAAATGTCATGTTTTTGTAACATTACACTGGGTATCATTGTATTTTACATTTAAAGTGATATTTCACTTTGAAATTAATTTTTGGTGTGTTTTATCTTACCTCAAGGGCATCCAAGATGCAGGAGTCTTTGTTTCCGCAGTATTTTCAATTTTGATATTTTTAGGTCAAAGCGTTCTTGTCTATCAGTATAATGGAGGTCTATGGTCACCACCTCAAAGAATAAATACTGTTGGTTTTCTCACACAAACCGCTCATTTCGTGTCTTAGGCCATCAATGTGTACTTACACTTACGAGTCATTAAATCATGTTTAATTTGGACTTCTCTGTGCACGCTCTTTGAGGTGGTGACCATAGACCTCCATTATATGACCGACAAACAACAACGGTTTGACCTAAAAATATCAAAATTGAAAAGACACCTACATCTTGGATGCCTTTGAGGAAACATAAAACATATCAAAAATTAATTTTAATGTTTAAATCTTAATGTCCCGTCATCTAAATAATTAAAAACACAGTTAAAAGTAATGTTTAGCAAATCTCAAAGAATATCTATTTTTCACACTGTACATTATAATGTTGTGATGCCTAAATGTACTTGAATTTATTTTATTATTGTATTGGTTTAAATACTATAGTTGTATGACTTTAATATAACTTTTTTTTTAGTTTAATGTTTACCTATTTTTTTATTAAATATATTTAGAGGTCACTATAAACTGTTGTTTGGAATTTCACATCAGGGTAAATATTCAATGAAAAAAATGAAATGAGGGGAGAATAAATAATGGCATTTTTTGTGACCGCGTGAGCTAAGCTTTAAAGATAGGAAGACGCCAAGAATGAACACTAAGAGCGCATCGTCTTGAAAACTTGTGTGTTTATTGGCTTTAGGATTCCAGCATGGAGAACCAGTGTTGAATAAGTCACATTCTTGCCCTCCTCCATTGTTTGCTTCTCCGGCATGTTGTTGTAACTCTAATCTGAAGGTTGTCGACCGGCGTAAACAAATCACCTCCTTATCAGCTCAGGCTCTCATTCATTACACACCATGCATAAACACTCATTTAGAGCCCAATCCCTCAAGTGATTTTTTAAGACGGGTCAGATAGACGCTTCTAAACTGATCTGAGGCCAGTTTCTCCGTGCGTTTAATCATTTAAAGAGTGTCTGGATATGGTGGGAGAAGTAGGCCCAGATCGTCTTGTGTCTTATCTCGTGTTTAAATCACACCACGTCTCGGGATTAGAGCCGGAATGCTGTTTAGTGCGGATCACGGAGGAGTTCCTCGGATGAATGAGGATCGCTTGCTTCACTGACGAACACCTTTTGTTCCAGTTTTGCGTATTCCAGACGGGACGCGGTAAGATGGATGTTTGTGTTGATGACAGATACTCGACCTCCTCTTACACAAACGTCAGGCCGGGGAAATTTATAATATAAGTGTATTGTGAATCCAGTCAGGCGTCGCACGCGTTCAGCCAAAGCAAGCGGCTCCTCCTGATGTTTTGTAGGGCTGGGTAATAAATATAGATTTCTCGATATTAATCGATTCTCATTTTTACGAACTGATATCGAATCTTGAATCGATTAGTCATCCTGTTTCATTTGAATGAATGGATCATTGTATCGCGGCTGCACGCATCCAAAAAATCGCATTAATCTTTGTCCTTTGTTACTATTGATATGAAACAAAGTCTCAATTTTCAAATTACGTCCATTTTCTTTAGAAATTCAAAAACATAAATAAGGTTTTGTCGCTGTGGCGTGAGATCAAGAGAAGCAGCAGCGCTGATCTATCTTCCGGCTTAATAATACCAGTCACAGCGCCAAATAAACATGAAAGTGTGTTAAAGATAGAGTACAACTTATCGAAATCCGTATCATGTCACATTGATTCGCTCAATCAGCGTTTCAACCGTGGAAAGATGTCAGTTAAACAGCTTGTAATCAATGTATCGTCATATTTACCTCAGAAAACCCACATAAACTAGAAAAAATAACTCTATAGAGGAGCATTTTGCTAAATATATACACCATATTACATATGCATTATAATCTTAATGTTCTTCAATATTTAATGCATATTTTAATAAATCTGGCAAGTTTTTATGACAGTCACCATTTAAATGTTTATAGTTCATATGATCTTCTTATTATAAAAATAAATAAGTGTAATTTAAGTGTTTGTATAGCTACAAAACAGTTCATTATTACCTTCATATTCGGCTAATGAAGCCTATAGGCTACAGCTAGACTCCCATAGTTTACAGCAGGGTTCCTCAATTAATTTTTACCAAGGGCCAAATTCTGCTGACAATACAGAGCCAAGGGCCACCAACCACAATGTTATGACCTCAAAGTTTGCTCTGCTATTTTTGTTGTTGTTGTTTTGTTAAAAAGAGTCACAAATCACCACATAGCCCAATTATTCTATTTTTATTTATTTTTATGTATTATTTTCTTTTTCAAACGAGTCTGTTTTATTCAAGAAATTTTGAGCAGATGTTAAAATGGTGTTTGATATTGTCAGACTTACAGACAGCCACGGTCTGCGTGCATAGCAAACACGTTGGCTTTGCGTTGTGGTGGTCAGGCAAAATAAAACAAAATTGTTCAGTCCATTCAGATTTGAATCATCTGTTTTCTGTGTCCACTTTTCTTTTCTTCGCACTTGCCATATTTCTGTTGCGCGCGAATGCCTAGATACTGCGTTTGAATTTTTGCTTACACTGATGTTACCATGACAACCTGGAAATGAGCGCGGGCCAAACATTTTCCTTTCGCGGGCCGGATGTGGCCCACGGGCCGCCTATTGAGGAACCCTGGTTTACAGCATTAGTTAAGAGATTTCCTTGAGAAAAATGACCATTTATTGTAACTGATATCCAAAATAATCAATAATCGAAATCGAATCGAATTTCAAGCTTGTGAATCGAAATCGAATCGAATTGTGAAATGTGTCTCAATACCCAGCCCTAATGTTTTGTAATACTTTAATTGGTTTGTTTTTTCAATAGTAATATCATGCATTCTTCTGGACAGCCTGGACGTGTTTGCATGCATTTTAAACATTTAGAGTAAATTGATTTCGTTTTTAATGGTTGATCGGCATTAGCAAACTACAGTCAATTTAAACAGGGGAATTCTGGGAAATGGAGGATGATAAAGCCTAAATCGATACAGATGTTCATTCAGATGTTCTTGAAAATAAAGTTTAAGAGAATAACATTTGATTGAAACTACAACCAGGATTTAAAGATTCAGCTGTCTAGTTTTAGCTTCAGATGTCATCAAGTGTGTGGTTTTGTCAAGTCACGTCAGCTTTATTTATACAGCGCTTTCTACAATACCGAGAGTTTCAAAGCAGCTTTACTGAGATAACAGGAAAATCATGCAGCAAAGTTTGTTTCTGGAAGAAAATAGCGTCACAGTCCTTAATGTTTCATTTTTGTTTTAAGAAAGATATTAATTTAGTTCATTTATATATTTATATAGCCGCTCTGGAGTAAACCGTGATGTCATCGTCCAGCTCAGTTCAGTTCTCATATAATGGTGTCAATGCAGGCAGATCAATAATATTGTTGAATATTAGATTAAATTTGTTCAGATCTTTGAAAGATATATTTATTACTTAATGAGCACTTATTACTAGGGATGGGAATCGATTCAGATGTTCGATTCGTAAGCTTTCGATTCGATTTCGATTCCTGATTTGATATATAGAGAGAGAGAGCCGCTCTGGAGTAAACCGTGATGTCATCGTCCAGCTCAGTTCAGTTCTCATTTATATATGTCAATGCATTGTTGAATATTAAATTAAATTTGATCAGATCTTTGAAAGATATATTTATTAGTTAATGGGCACTTATTACTAGGGCTGGGAATCGATTCAGATGTTCGATTTCGATTCGCAAGCTCTCGATTCGATTTCGATTCTCGATTCGACTATAATGAATATAGATGTAGACAGGATATTTGAGTTATCCCTGTACACAGGATCAGGTTATTTTATTTCTAAGATAGATAAAGATACATATATAAATATATTTAAAAAAAAAATTATTACATTGATCTTGTTTTTACATTTTTTGTTAACAGTTTATGCAACAAATGGAAGCTTGATTTCAATTTTTGAATTAAATTGAAAAAAGTAGCACAAATACATACAATAGAATAAAGACACAAATAAAGAGACATAAAAATAAAAGTTTTTTGGGTAGGTCAGAAATACTACAGAATCTGAATAAAGTAATCCAAGAGTAAAATTACACTGGATAGTCTTTTAGTCCTGACTGAATTAAATCGATTCTGAATCGACCACATTTAAACGATTATCGAAAAATCGATTTTTTCTGCCCAGCCCTACTTATTACCCATTTTAAACATTGAGTAGGATTTTACGGTGATTTAAAGGTGCAGTTCGCAGTTTTATACCGTTTTTTCCGAACATGTAAGATGTTATTTTTTCAACAAAACTTTTTTTTTCCATAAAATGACAAAATGGTTTGTTCTTAGTAGTGACCGTGTTCATTATCAAATCTGCATAAAGATGCATAAAAGTTGTCGCGTTTGTGTTGAAATGAGTAAATAATTTCAGAATATGCTGAACTGTCCTTTTAAAAACAAACTTTTTACCCATCATGCTCTGTTACCCTCCTCCATTCTGGAGTTTTAATGTGTGTGCTAAAAGTCAATTAATGAGGCTCTTTGTACTTTTATAGACTCGTCTTGTTTTTAATTTCTTTTTTAATTATCCTCCTTCGGCGAGCCGTCCTCGGGTCTCTCGGGGTCTTCCCGTAGCGTTCGCGGTCGCGGCATCATCTGACTTCTGTCATATCGTGCGTTTGACGAATCTCTCATTGGGTTCGGGACCTGGCGTCTGCGGCTGAGGATGATGGATATATCACCGCTGGAGTCCGCGGGGGCTTGAAGAAGTTATGAAACGTTATGTGATGGTGTTCAAAATGGTTTTAATTGTTTATGGATCCTTATGAGGTTAGACGTTCTCGCAGTGTTTAAAGAAAAATGTGATGGCATTTGGCAACAATTTACCGATTAAAAAATCTCTTCGGCTCACCAAGGCTGCATTTATTTGATCAAAAATACAGTAAAATCAGTAATATTGTGAAATATTTTTACAGTTTCAAATAACTATTTTCTACTTGAATACGTTTTAAACTGTAATTTATTCCTGTGTCCAAAGCTGTATTTTCAGCATCATTACCGTCACATGACCCTTCAGAAATCACTCTAATATGATGATTTGCCGCTCAAGAAACATTTCTGATTTTCTATTTTGCTTTTTCTTTTTTTAATTTAATGCATTCTTTCTAGAGCCCGACCGATAAAGGATTTTGAAGGCCGATACCGATACAAATATTTTTGGGTTTTAAAATCCGATATTCGATATATCAGTTATTAAATTGTTGGATTTCACACACGTGTAAAAGAAAAGCTAACTTTTCTGCACAAGATAGGTTTGATACTTTTTCTCTATGTCTAAATGTTCACTCCGCGCAAGTATAACTTACATTTTACAATGCAGGGACTGTAACTAGAGATATGCTAGTTATAAATACAGTAATCATTACTTTATTTAGGCAGAAAAAGTTCATTGTGGTTTCCAAGCTCATTAATGTTAACGTTATGATAGTGTGGCATTAGCTAGCTTTGTGGTTAGCTAGTCTATGATTAGCAATAGATAACATCATACTGCAAATTGTACAACATACATTTTCAATATAACAGGCCAAGGAGAGATGATTAAAGCGTGTTTCACCCGTTTTTATTTTATTTTTTAAATAATAATTTATCGGCCATTATAACTGCTGATACCGATATTTATTTTATATTTTACCGATATTTAAATGCATTTTGTCATTTTATGGATACCGATATTTTGGTATATCGATATATCGGTCTGGCTCTAATCCTTTCTGAACAAAATTAATTTAAAAAAAAAGGAAAAACGTCACTTTGAGCTGTAGATGTGAAACTTCTTGTCGAGTGTGAAAGTGATCAGGCATCGTTCCTAGATGGTTTCAGTGGGGTTTTCGTTTATTAAAGTGAGGTCTCTTCATCCTTCCTCTTTTCTCTTTACTTTCTCTCCTCTTTGCTTTGTTTGTTTCATCTTACATTAACTCGCTTGTCTCATCCCTGCCTCTGAATCGTTGGGAAGGAACCAGTTTGTTTTGCTCTAGAAACCCCACTACAGGAAAGTTGCAGTCAAGCCATAACGGAAATGAAATCCATACTGTATCCTGTTTTTAATTCCAGCATTAAATTCCTAAAAACGAATACATTTCCTGAAAGGAAAAGCCATCTCAACACGTCCTCACCTCCTTGTATCTCTTCGTTCCAGTCATGAGCGTTTTACTGTGATTGGCGGGGGAAGCCTGCAGATCGTCAACCTGACAGAGGAGGATGCTGGGATATACGTCTGCCAGGCGGACGGCGGCAACATGACCAGTGAGATCCAGGCGGAGCTCACGGTGCACGGTACGTGTCCAGAACAACTTCACATTAATCTCTTAGATGAATTGATTCACCAAACCTGCTGAGAATCATCTGAATTGTGAATGATTCAGCACTAAACAATTATGAGGCTTTTGAAGCGCTCGCGTGTCTGGACAGCGTTTTCCTCTGCGCAGAAGGAACTTCAAAGCGTTGTTTTGTTTTTATTTATTTATTTTTATGTTTTCTTTTTTTTTGTTTTTCTTATCTCTCGGCTGAACATCAGTTTTATTTTTCAGAGAGTCAATCAATATTCTGCATTAAATCTTAAAATCGTCTGCTCTTGATATCACTCAAACTCACTGCCATAATTCTGACAGGACGTGGTCAGCTGACCAACCACAATTTTCTTCTTTTTTTTATGTGAGGCAAGTAAATAGCAACCAGATGATGTCACAATAAAAGCCTGGCGTGCAACACAGTGGTAATTCACTCAAAAAAGCGCTGCAGAAATCAAAAACCCAGCAAAAAATGATTGCACAACGGGTCTTATGTAAACCCGTCTGTCGTCATTGTAGCACTGGAGTGAATCTGAGGATTTATATACAGCGCTTTTTCATGGTTTATGTACGAGACTCAATGTGTGTGACTTCAAGGTCAAATATCTGTTCTTCCAGATGGTTAAATACTGGTTATTACATTTACATTCTTGCATTTGTCAGACGCTTTGGGTAAAAGCAGTTGCACTGCATTCAAGGTGATGGTGGTATTCGTATTTGTTAAATGTTCTCTCAATATTTAGGTGATATTTAGGCTATATTTCTTTTTTTTTTCTATATTTCTTCACACTAAAATCTGTCTAACTTGAAAATTGACACGTCAGGTGATGATCTAGACTACCCTGCTGAAAAAAACAATAGAAACCATTACAGAAATGGTAATGGTTTCCACTACAAAACCATTACAAACCATCAGCCATTAACCATTAAAAGCATTACAAAATGGTGTCCATTAGCCTATGTAGTGTGTTTTGGGCCATATTCTATTAGGATGGATTGGTTTGTATAGGTTTCCATTACAAATTTGTATTGGTAATGATATATTTAATGGTTTCCATTACAGTTTGTATTGGTTCTGATTTGTAATGGTTTCCATTACAAACATGTATTGGTCATGATTTGTATATATTTAATGGTTTCCATTACAAATTTGTATTGGTCATGATTTGAACATATTTAATGGTTTCCATTACAAATTTGTATTGGTCATGATTTGTATATATTTAATGGTTTCCATTACAAATTTGTATTGGTCATAATTTCAACATATTTAATGGTTTCCATTACAAATTTGTATTGGTTATGATTTCAACATATTTAATGGTTTCCATTACAAATTTGTATTGGTCATAATTTCAACATATTTAATGGTTTCCATTACAAATTTGTATTGGTCATGATTTGTATATACTGTATTTAATGGTTTCCATTACAAATTTGTATTGGTCATAATTTCAACATATTTAATGGTTTCCATTACAAATTTGTATTGGTCATAATTTCAACATATTTAATGGTTTCCATTACAAATTTGTATTGGTCATGATTTCAACATATTTAATGGTTTCCATTACAAATTTGTATTGGTCATAATTTCAACATATTTAATGGTTTCCATTACAAATTTGTATTGGTCATGAATTGAACATATTTAATGGTTTCCATTACAAATTTGTATTGGTCATAATTTCAACATATTTAATGGTTTCCATTACAAATTTGTATTGGTCATAATTTCAACATATTTAATGGTTTCCATTACAAATTTGTATTGGTCATGATTTCAACATATTTAATGGTTTCCATTACAAATTTGTATTGGTCTTGATTTGTATATATTTAATGGTTTCCATTACAAATTTGTATTGGTCATAATTTCAACATATTTAATTGTTTCCATTACAAATTTGTATTGGTCATAATTTCAACATATTTAATGGTTTCCATTACAAATTTGTATTGGTCATGATTTCAACATATTTAATGGTTTCCATTACAAATTTGTATTGGTCATGATTTCAACATATTTAATGGTTTCCATTACAAATTTGTATTGGTCATGATTTCAACATATTTAATGGTTAGGACAACCTATGTGTGTGGGTCAGGTTTTGACCTGATCACTCCATCCCGACAAGAGCTGTTAAACCTGAAATCACATGGGACCAATTTTGACCAATGGCTGTGACCAGTTTTTAAAAACTGTATCTAGCCTATTAATCATGTGTAGCCTACATTAAATCATTATTATCAAACCAAAGGAAACATTCAATTTATTGGAGTCCTAATGGTTCATAATGGCATCCAACATGTAACCTATAATTTTCAAAGGTGTCCTATTGGTCCTTAATGGTATCCAATAGAAAACATAGAAGAAAGCAAATTACCAATAGAGACTTACTAGGACCATCACAGTTTCCATTAAAACCAATACATTTCCCTTTATAACCATTAAAACCATTAGGAATTCTGTAATGGTTTCTATTGTTTTTTTTCAGCAGAGTACTCCATCATTTAGGGCCTGCAATAGCACAGGCACGATGACCTCTTTGTTTCAGTCTGAACCGTGGGATAGATACACCATGATCGAAGACCTCTGGACGGATTGTATTGCGCTAGAAGCTCAGAGAGGTAGAGCGAGACAGGTTAAAATCAACCGTAAAGCGAACCGACAGCCAGTGAAGTGATGCTAGGATTGAGGTAATATTGTTGTGTGTGTGTGTGTGTGTGTGTGTGTGCATTAGACGGTCAGAAGCTGAGGCTATCTTTGATCTAACTCTAATTAAGCCATATCATAATTGGCTTTTCTAATGAGGTTTATTATTTCTTGTGTTGTTCGACACCGCTGATGCAAGAGATGCAGTATAACATCAAGAGTGATGTGGTGGGGTGTGTGTTCGTGATCTCTTCACCTCCGTGATCCGAGCTGTTGTTTTCACTCCCTCCTGCTGATCCGAGCCGGAACGGATGCGGTCGGCCCATCCAGACACATTCTGCTGTTTTCCATTAGCTTTATTCGCCTCGTTCGCCGGTATTGACGCACGTATGGAAAGGGTTGTGATCGAGCTCAGGAAGTTTAATCTCCCGTGGGAAGTCATGAAATCTGATTTCGGTTCTGATGGGTAAAAATAACACACTTTGTGTCAGACGGTAACACACACACACACACACCTCGGGAGGAGGGCGTTTAGGTGTGTAAAGCTGCATGTTTATGAAAACACTCACGCAGGCGCATGTTTGAACGTTTATATGGCGTGTACGTGTGTGCGACCGCATAAACCACCTACCAAAGGATTTTTTAGGTGGTGTAACTTTTCTTTTCTAAGTGAATGAGTGATCTGCACTCATATTTTTAGCCTGTGCTAATTTCATTGATGTGATTAATTTATACTTGCCTCTTCCAAGAGATATTTCTTGTGTTTGAGTCATTATCCATCTATCTTTCGCAAGGCTTTGGCTGTGACGTTTCTTCCCATCTCTGCTGTGAAACCCCGTGTTGGGGTTATTAAATACTGGCATTTTAATCTCTTAATATCTGCATGTGAAGTGACTCATAACTCTTTTGGCGCGGTTGTTTTTAAAAGCCGAGGTTCACATGCTGAGATTTTCCCCGGATTCCCTCTCAGATTAGCAGGATTGCAGAGAGCCGTGTAAAACGTTGTTAATACTTGCACTTTAAAAGTTACTCATAAAAGGAAAGGTTTGTGGGTGGCTAATGCAATGCTAAATCTTAAATCAGCAGTGGTGGAATGTAACGAAGTACAAATACTTCGTTACTTTACTTAAGTACATTTTTCACGTATCTTTACTTTACTTAAGTACAATAAATAGTGCCTACTTTTTACTTTTACTTCGTTACATTTTGCAGCAATTATTATACTTTCTACTCCACTACATTTCTACAACTTCTGTTACATTTTCGTTACATTTTCTGATCAGTTTTTCCCCTGCCAAAACGTAATGTTCGTTGCACGTTTGTCTCACCAGTGACGTTTGGTTGCCATAGATACAGTATATCAACCGGTCACACTAAATGCGTCTCACACGCAGTGTGTTTATCGTGCAAGTCATACGCGAAAATTTATTTTTACGTGCATAGGAAACACACCGTGTGTAATATATGTTTGGTTTGGTTAGGATTATGGCAAGCCAAGAGGTTCAGAATTACACCATAAATGAATCGCGTTTACTGCCAAACATAGTTATTGACATATAGTAAGGATAAGCATGATATTGCCTAATTGCAAGCTTGTTTCAGAAATGGTGACATTTTTTTTCATCATTATTGAACATCATTATAGGAGTAGGCTATTAGGTTGAATGAGTTAGAATTAAATGTTTTATTAATCATTAGAAAATAGACATTAAGATAATAAATTGTTATGCAAGTACTTTTACTTTTAATACTTAAAGTACATTTAAAATAAAGTACTTTTTACTTTTTACTTAAGTATGGTTGTCATTGTGTTACTTCTACTTTTACTAAAGTAAATATTTATCTGGGTATTTGTACTTTTACTTAAGTACTGAGATTCAGTACTTCCTCCACCACTGTAAATCAGATGTACCCATGTACAAAAACATATCGATGTCCATCAATCGATTGAAATAGTACATTGTTTTTAATGGGGGGGGGGGTTGACTACGATTTCACTTTTTTGATTTTAAACAGTGTGTAATGTTGCTATTGATGCATGAACAGTATCTGCAAAGTTGCAGCGCTGAAAGTTCAATTTAACCAGAGATATCGTCTTTTAAAAATCAGGAAGTATAATTGCCTACACAAACGACTGGATTGGGACTACAGCTGGGTTATGCTACGTCACCAACCCACACATTTGCATCAACCCTTCCTCGGGAATATGCAGAAAAGGACATGCGCGTATTTCAGCGGCACGTCGAGTGTGTTCACGCAGCTGTGTTCGAGCTTCCCACGTACGCTACTTCGTCAACAATGGATACAATTTATGTTTGATTATGTTCCTAAAAATGACGATGGTAATCTAGCTCTCTGTGCTGCGCATTTTACGGAAGACAGCTTCCAGAATCTCAACACCGGATTCAACAAGAAACTGTTACTAAAACATGAAGCAGTTCCGACTTTAAAACCACAGTTGTTGGGCCACAACCTGTAAGTAGGCAAAGACTTCATCATTTTAAATGTATTTGCATGTATAATTCCAGACGTAGCCGTTGTGTTTTATTTTTTTCAAATGCCAGCGCTGGCTTTATAGCCACTAGGCTACTAGTAATGCTATTGTGTCTACGACAAACGCGTACAAACATTATGGACCTGAATTTTATATAAGTACTAATGTTGTAAATGTATTTTTCATGTATGTATGCTTTATGACGTTATTTTCGATTTGATCAAGAACGTAAACATGCCAACGCTGTTTGAGTATGACATTAGTAGCCAGTCAGTTGCTATTGTTGCCAGTCAGATGCTATTGTGTGAAACAAACGTGTATATGGTTAAAAAATGTAGCAAATTATCATTCAGAAACGTTTATTAAGAGCCGTGTGTGAACTCGCTTCATCGCTGCTTTCTTGTTCTGATTCTGCCTCAAACTGATACTGCAGTTCGACACATATTTACTTCTGGACCGGAGCTCATGACACGGACGTTTCGCTCGTAAAGGTAATGGGCGTTAACCTTCCGGACAACGTGAGCGACAGTTTAGCCAATCACAACACACCGGCCCAAACAAACCAATCTGAGCCCACGACGTGTTTCTGAGGGAGTGGTTTCATAGACTCAGGAAGTCAACCGCTCGTTCGAGGACAGAGGAGAGCGCGCTTACAATAAAGGTGAAGTTTATGAAAAATAAGACTTTTTAGAAAAGAAAAACCATGAATACATGTTATATTGCACCCCATAAACACAATCATGCAAAGAAAAAAAGCAGTCAACACCCCCCCCCCCTTTTAATTTGTCGTTTAATGAAATCTAATACGTGTTGAACGAAGAATTACATAGATCCGACAACTACCGGGGATGCAAACAGCGCGCTTTTCAGCGCCTCACGCTTTTTTCACGTCAGTTTGGGTGACTTGTGTGAATCGTGCAGATCCGAAGAGATTTTTGTGGGGGTGGGGGGTGTCTGATTATAATTTCACCAACAATAATTCTGGATTGCCTCCACCAAACAAGTAAATAAAAATAAGCAAATCAGAACACTGCGGCCAAAACAGCAGTATGCGCGCAAGCGTGAACCACTAGCGTTTCTTCCACTAAAGCCTAGTTCACACTACGTGATTTTAAGCCCGATTTGCAAATCGTTGAGTCGCCGACAAGTCAGGGTGTTATCGCGGGCGATTAGCGGACGATTAACGCTCGCCAATCCGTTAGTGTGAAAGAGCCAACAACGCATCAAAGACAGCTCGCAGACAGGTCACCGAGCTCAGAAAAATATCTAGCATGCTAGATGTCTCGAGCAGTCGCGCGACTCAATCTCAGTGATGTCATGAGTACAGCCAATCATAGCAACGCATGGGTTGAGGACACCAGGTAAATCTTACTTTTTCTTTTTTGCATTTTTTTTTCTCAGAGCAGATCGTCGAGCAAACAGTGTGCAGCACTAGTTTCTGTCTGACGCCCATATTCGCGTGTTGTGTTCTTCTCTGCAGTTTCGCGTCATTTCTGGTTCGTTTTATTGCGTGGTTTTTCGTTACAAAACATGGTTTCTAGACCAGATAGAATCGTGTTGTTGTCAACTCGTTATTTGTTTGATTATTTTCAGGATTTAGACCGTACTATAGTACTGAAACAGCTCTCATTGAGTCACAAATGATATGCTCTTATCATCCGATCGTGGTTGTATCTCTATGTAGTGCGTTGTTAACTCGTGTAGTGAGTTACCTCCTGTTGTGGATCAATCACGCTGTGTTGTGTGGTGTGAACAGCTAAACAACTTGAACACTCATGATTTCACTGAGAGCAAGTCATGTAGTGTGAACTGCACAGTTCAGCCTGACTTTTTAAAATCATGTAGTGTGAACTAGGCATAACTCGTGGCCTGATAGGTAGCTCGTCAAGGGGCATCGTGCGCGTTCACACTGCAGAAACGCGCCCGCGAGTGGATGACATTCCGCGTGTGTACTGTTTTTTTGCCCTTGTATCCTGTGCGCGAGTTTTGAGACTAAATAAACGCCGTAGGGCCGTTCACATATTGGGTCTCATTCATGAAACACGAGCAGAACGAATTTTTGTGTAAATCGTGTGTGAAGTGGTTCTGCCGTAAATTTTCGGATTCATTAAAATGTTCGTATTTTGGTACGCAAGAAATCTACACCTGCTCTCAGCCACGTGTAAATGGTGCGCCAAACATCCGAACGTTTTGCTCAGCTCATTAATAAGGCTGCATTTTAATTCACCTTAATCGGGTACATATTTAAACAGCATTTTGAAAAAAATTACATCCGTTTTTTCTTTTTACTTTTACTATGAGAGCCAGTAATAGATCTGGTGATCGATGGTGGTCCTTCTCCAGTTTGAATACGATTTTTCCGAAGTGATTTTCCCGAAAAAATTCCTTTTTTTAAATTTTTACTGCTGTCAAGCTTAATGTTGAACCATTTTCTTCTCACTTCTGGGACTGTTCGATTAACCTGTTAACTGTCACCCCCCCTTTTTTTGAATAGACATGAAAATGTACATTTCGGACTTAAATGGTTGTAATTCAAGAATGCTTTGGAATATAGACATATGATTGGTCTTGTTTTAAAGAAGACATTTGGCAATTTTTGTAGAAGTGAAATAAATTAAGAAAGTGAAACAGAAAAAAAGTTATAGAAGTTTGAGTTTATGGAAATGTACAATGTAAAAATATTAATTATTCATATTTTACATAAAATATATATTTTCAAAACCTGGGCTACTCTAAAATGGCAGAAAGATCAAAGCCAAAAATCTGAACAAGTTGTGTTTCAAATTTTAGGTTGATATCTCAAAAAATGAGCTTTCAGTAAGATTTTGTTTGAGCGCAGTACCAAACTTTTCCACTAGGGCACAATCAGACTCCATTACTGCCCATATAAGGGCGCCTGCATTTCCATTCGTGTTTTGAGTGATATGAACTATTATTTTCACAATTTTCATACAATTTCTGAAGTAGAGATCCTATTCAGAAGTAGCATGGGAAGTTTGGCAGATTTTGATATGAATTGAACCTCTAAGAAACACATACAAAGAACACGCATGTAAGTCATAGCTAGCTGCCACGTCACAAATGGTGAATTTATTATTTTTTTCTTGATATTTCAAACTTTTCAGACCTTTTTTTCCAAAATAATTGAATGGATTCTATCTTTTGAACTTTTGGCATGAAAACAAACTGAGGTATCTACCATTTTTTCATGATTTTTCATGTTTACTGCTATTTTAAAATA
Source organism: Pimephales promelas (assembly GCF_016745375.1). Next base: position 4,938,824 of record NW_024121521.1, read on the forward strand.
AAGGTCTGAACACGCCTTATGAGTATGAAAATATTCTTGTTTTATATTGATAAATTATGGCTCCTCTGTAATATATTTTGAAAATCAGTCACCAAATATGGAAACTAGAGATTGTAAGCTTTCAAATGATATATAGTTTGTCAATATTATTTAAGGTATTTACTAAGATATTATTGTTTTAAAAATATAGTGGCAAACGTCCCACCTGTGGGACGGTGACAGTTAAGTGGTTTAACAGATGAACGTTGTAACGGATAGAGAGTCGGATTAAAGTGCGTGTCTGAGTGAAGACGCGAGATGTTTCAAAAGTGGTGCGGACAATATCGACCCCGGCAAATTACTCCTGTGTTTACTGCGCGGTAAACAAGTGTTCCATTGAGGACACAGCCGAAGTGCAACTCATCATGGGAAGCCAGATCGCACTCGAGTTCATCCAAACAACCAAACCAAGTTTAAAAACAGCATAATTTACCAAGGCTGATGCTGGAGAGGAAGAACAGTGTGATTTTGCGCTTTAGAGAAATGAGATCACAGCACAAACAGTCACTGCCGGAGATGGTTAGCGTAGCACAGTTCAAGGAAATGAATGTTCCTCTGCTGACAGCACGGAGCTGCAGATGGAGAGCTGTTGATTTTCTTTGTCTCTTGTTGATTTTAGAAGGTGAAGCTGGGCGTATAAAACAGAGAATCAGTCAGCCTTGACGCACCTTTGTCAGACGGCGATAAGAAAACTACCTCTGAGTCTGAGAAACTCTGGTTATTTTTAGCGTCTCTGTATTCTTCATCTGTTCTTCCCAGATGAACGTCCTCCATTACCTGCACAAGATATAAACATCAGCTCGGATGCGGTTGCCATAGGAACTACAAAGGCAGATGAGTGGAAACGCACTTTATCTGCCGCTTTTCCTGTTCGCATGAATCCCAGCCATGAGATGTTGCTCTTTTGTTGTTGTTTTTGTCCTAATGTACCCTGTGACCTCTGCTCAAGTTCACGCCTGCCTTTATTGGATTTCTTCCAGTTCCTCCACGGTTCGTGACGAGACCCTCCAACACTTACGCCCAGGAGTCGATGGACATCATCTTTGAGTGTGACATCACCGGGTCCCCGCCGCCCACCGTCAGATGGATGAAGGACGGAGACACAGTCATTCCCAGCGACTATTTCAGGATAGTGGTGCGTTAGACCGTCTCCTCGCTGCATATTACACACCTATCTGTTATAAACACTCATATTAGCTAGTTCTGTTTCTTGGCAGATGGAAAGATAGATAGATGAATGGAAAGATAGATAGATGGATGGATGGATGGATGGATGGATGGAAAGACAAATGGATGGATGGATAGATAGATGGAAAGATAGATGGATGGAAAGATGTATAGATGGATGGATGGATGGGTAGATAGATGGATGGATGGATGGATGGATGGATAGATAGATAGATAGATGGATGGATGGATGGATGGATGGATGGATGGATGGATGGATGGATAGATGGAAAGATAGATGGATGGAAAGATGTATAGATGGATGGATGGATGGGTAGATAGATGGATGGATGGATGGATGGATGGATGGATGGATGGAAAGATGGATAGATAGATAGATGGAAAGATGGATAGATAGATAGATAGATAGATAGATAGATAGATAGATGGATGGATGGATGGATGGACGGACGGATGGATGGATGGATGGATAGACAAATGGATGGATAGATAGACAAATGGATGGATAGATAGACAAATGGATGGATGGTTAGATGGACGGATGGATGCCTGTTCCAACCCCTTTTAACTGTAGCAATAGTGTTAAATCCTAATTTTGTTTATTTATTTAGGTTGTTTTTTTTATTAAATTGTTATTTTTGTGCATTTTTTAAAAAATTTTATTTAGGTTTTTTGCTTTTTTTTTATTATTTGTAGTATTATTAGTGTTAACTATATGAATACAGTTTTAAATTCTGATTTTAGTAATCGTCTAGCAATAAATAATAAATAAACAGAATATGCATATAAAGAGCCGCTAAATGGATTCGTTTCGTACATTAATGGCACGTCAGTTTGTACCCTTGTACATACAGTGCCAGCCGCCATTAATCATTACACAACTGTGTTGTGTTTAACACGTTAGTGTTGTTCCTTCTCATGAAATGGTGTGTTTTGTTGTCTGTTTCCCCACAGAAGCAGCATAACCTGCAGGTTTTGGGTTTAGTGAAGTCAGATGAAGGTTTTTATCAGTGTTTAGCGGAGAACGACGCCGGGAACGTCCAGGCCAGCGCTCAGCTCATCATACTGGATTTAGGTAAACTCTCTTTACACTGCAAATGTGTGTGTGTGTGTGTGTGTGTGTGTGTGTGGTTGTACCTGTATTCCTGAAGCGTGTACAGAAAAGCTCAGACCAGCTTCAGAGTCAAATCCCTTTAGATCTCGAGTGTTTATTCTAGCGTTGGGCTAAAGACTTGCCAAGACTCACCAATTGATCTTTTGACTGGAATTAAACACAGAAATCATTATCACAGGGTGGGTCGTAGCAGTCCGTCACTGATGCTTTCTGGGGATGAGTCCAAAAGCTTTTGTGGCTTTCGCATCCCGTTGAATAACACAGGGCTATACTAGGACCGGCCACTGGGGGGCGATCGAGACGTTTTGGCTTCACTTTTGAGGGCTTGTGCGACACGCTTGGTTCAAACTTGTTGCGATGGTGTTGTGGGTGGATGCGTTACTACCATAGACTTTAAAAAAAAATGGACATTGTGTCTGTGACGTCACCCATTGGTGTCTGAAGAGCATTTTTGAAGCCCAAAGTGGGTGGAACCGGCGGTCGCCATCTTGGCAGCGCGTCATTCCCGGATAAACGAAAGGATTAGCTTAGCTGAGGTGACGTGACGCTAACAGACAGCAGACGAACGGCTAGTAGTGACATCAATCAAGTGGCCACGCCCTTAATTATGTAGAACTTTAAGACTTAATATAATTTAAACAGACGAGTTATAAAAAAAGATAAGATAAATTCTTAAATCTCAAGAATCGATTAGTCGTCCTGTTTCATTTGAATGAATGGATCATTGTATCGCAGCTGCCCGCATCCAAAAAATTTGAACAATCTTTGTCCTTTGTTACTATTGATATGAAACAAAGTCTCAATTTTCAAATTATGTCCATTTTCTTTAGAAATTCAAAAACATAAATAACGTTTTGTCGCTGTGGCGTGAGATCAAGAGAAGCAGCAGCGCTGATCTCTCTTCCGGCTTAATAATACCAGTCACAGCGCCAAATAAACATGAATGAGCATCTGAAAGTGTGTTAAAGATAGAGTACAACTTATCCAAATCCGTATCATGTCACATTGATTCGCTCAATCAGCGTTTCAACCGTGGAAAGACGTCAGTTAAACAGCTTGTAATCAATGTATCGTCATATTTACCTCAGAAAACCCACATAAACTCGTTAGTCAGCTAGAAAAAATAACTCTAGAGAGGAGCATTTTGCTAAATATATACACCATATTACATATACATCATAATCGTAATGTTCTTAAATTTGCATATTTGAATAAATCTGGCCAGTTTTTATGACAGCCACCATTTAAATGTTTATATTTCATATAATCTTCTTATTATAAAATAAATAAAAGTGTAATTTAAGTGTTGGTATAGCTACAAAACAGTTCATTATTACCTTCATATTAGGCTAATGAAGCCTAGCAGGCTACAACTAGACGCTACAATTTGATTCCCTTGAGAAAATTTGACATTTATTGTAACTGATATCCAAAATAAACAATAATCAAAATCGAATTGAATTGCAAGCTTGTGAATCGAAATCGAATCGAATTGTGAAATTTGTCTCAGTACCCAGCCCTAGTCGTCATGAAGGACAAAATTAGCTATATAGACCAAAACCACGTTTTGCACCAGGCCGTCGAGACTCTTAGCATAGTGGTCTGTGAGATTGGGTCTCTATTAATGAATCGCCGTTTAAGTCACTTCCGTGTCGGATTCATGCGATGTGAGAGACAGGAAGGTTGCCGCTTGGTTTCTTAGATGCTCTGCATGGTTTAGTCCATCTGAGTGTGTTCGGCAGCTTCTCTTCGCAGGCGTTGCATTGGGACGCAGTGAATGAAGGCTTGAACACACGTTCTCACACGCGGGGCAGAGGCGTAAATGACGCTGCATTGATTGGCTGCTGGTGTGAGATCTGTTTGGCACCTGGCACGGGTGTAGAGATCTCGCCGCTGAATGTTTAATTAACCGCGCCGCTTTATTAGATACGTCTGCATGCTCTTCATTTTCATGTAGCATTAGCCCTGCAGTATGTGTGTGTGTGTGTGAATCTCGTTTAATAATGCCGGTCTCTCCCGCTTTACTGAGGTTTAGTTTGCAAACTGACACCAATGAACCACCAAATTAATTGAAATTGAAACCGTCTATTGACACGTCGTTATTCACTGATCAGATTTCACTAGAGGAAGTGGATTTAAGCTCTCATGGGTAGTGGTTACTTAAGATTTCAGAAGTCTTAATTATGACGTGATTTTGGTCTAATGAATGTGTCAGGATATGCGTTGTTAATGTTGTGCTAAATCAGCTTTATTGCTTTTTTTATCAACCGTACACAAAAGTGACTCATTTAGGTTGCATTATAATTGTAATAGTTACAATTATTAATATTAATTTTAGTGTAGTATTAAATTATGTTGTTGTTGCGGATTTGATTATTAGTTCCCAACTGTATTAAACTCATTTTACTATAAACATCATCAAATGGCGTGAGTTTGGGGTGGGTCTATTTTTTTGGACAACCAATGACAGACTTTCTCTGGTAATACAATGTTGTGAGCTTTTGTTTGTGTTGCTTGTTTGCGATCATCAAATGTGATTTTTATTTATTTTAATTAGTTAAGTAAGTTAGTAAGTTAATTAGTTAAGTAATTGTCCGAAGCCCCGCCCACTTCTGTTTTTAACCCAATACAGATAGAAATATTTTTAGGGCCCGAGGCCCCTATTGAAACTGTTAGGATTATTATTTTATTTTATTTTTTTCTGCAAAGTAAGCGCCATTTTCGCGGCCGCAACATGCTCAAAAACTCACCAAATTTGGACTGGTGAAAAATTTCGTATTTTGTGGGTTTCGCGGATGGGCGTGGCAAAATTGCTCGCTAGCGCCAGCTAGAAAATTGGAAAAAATTTGCCCCTCGTCCACGTTCAAACTACATGCACGAAATTTGTTGGGATTGTGTATCGTATCAAGCCGCACAAAAAGGCCTCAAGACAGGAAGCCCGCCGTTTTGAATTTGGCGGCCATTTTGGGGCCATTTACATACTCCGTACTTTGACGAACTCCTCCTAGGGATTTAGTCGGATCGACATAAAATTTCTTCTCTGCCTTTTCGTATTTTCGTCGATGGGCGTGTCCGTGGCGTCGATGATTCGCCATGAAACAGGAAGTTGTAGTAACTTGGCTGTAAATGCCCAGATCTGCATGAAATTTTACACATTTGACAAGAGTCCCGCCCTGAACAAATCTACATGCCGACATTCACCCACAGTCATAGCGCCACCTGCTGGCAACAGGAAGTGAGCTTTAACGAAGCAGCCCCCGGCGCATGTTTGACCGACATGTCCGAATTTTCTATGGTACATCTACCATGTCCAGACGCACAGAAAATTCTCTTGGAGCGATGCCCTAAACTCGACAGGAAGTCGGCCATTTCTAATTTTACCGACATTTTTGGATGACGTGCTCATTACGTACTTTAACAAACTCCTCCTAGAGATTTAGTCGGATCGACTTCAAATTTCTGCTGTGCCTTCTAAAGGCATTGACGATGTAAAGTTGTGCTATCTGCGCGTTTTCGTCGATGGGCGTGTCCGTGGCGTCGGCGATTCGCCATGAAACAGGAAGTTGTTGTAACTTCAGTGTACATCCTCAGACCTGCGCAAAATTTTATACTTTATACAACAGTCCCGTCCTGAACACATGTACATGCCGAAATTAGCCAACAGTCATAGCGCCACCTGCTGGCAACAGGAAGTGACCTTTAATGAAGCAGCCCCCGCCGCACGTTTGACCGACATGTACGGAATTTCTGTGGCACATGGATCATGTCCAGACATACAAAAAAGCCTCTTGGAGCAATGCCCTAAACTCAACAGGAAGTCGGCCATTTTGAATTTTACGTCAATTTTTGGGCGATTTGGATGCGTAGCGAATTCATAACCGCACCGGCTGAGCTCCAGAATATGCAACGCGGCCGCATACCCCGACGAGCTACAGGTGCGAGGGCCCGCCGATTGCTGCTTGCAGCTTTAATTGAGATTGTTACTGATCTTGAGTCGTTTCCTAAGAGGTTGTGTTGTTTCCCATCAGCACCTCTTAGAAACAGGACCACTTTATCATGACTGGGAGGAAGAAAAGAGGAAATGAAATCCTGATAATGAAATAAAAAAGGTCCACGGGGACGATCCGTCACGGTGGAGTTTAGCAGACAGTTGGTGGCGGCTGATTTCAGTGATTGAAGCATCACTCTCAGTTATTGATTATGTTTCTGTGGGAGTTTGGAGAAGGAAAAGTCGCCATTTAATCTCTGTGTTGTTTAAGAGAAACAGGCATCAGGATGGAGCGAACCGCTGTGACCTCGCGTCACTGTTTCTGATGTGCTTGTGTCTTTCCTCTAAACATTTGCTCTCAAACTCTCCAATTACACGAGAGCTTTGTTTTGATTGAAGAAATAATCCACTTCAGGACTCTTGCAAATCAGTCCAGGCCCTTGTGTTGATTTCCTGCGGTGCGCGTGTATGATCCTTCACAAGTCATTTGCATTGGAGGTTCTCAGAAAATAAACATTAGGGATGGTTTACCTAGAAATGAACATCCTGTTATCCTTTACTCACCCGCAAACCCATACGCCTTTTCTTTCTTCCGCTAACGTCACAATGAAAGTCAATGGGGTCCAAAACAAGCCCATTGATTTCCATTGTATGGACAAGTGCTGAGACTATATATATATATATTAGGGCTGTGCAAAAATTAATTGCGATTAATCACATCCAAAATAAAAGTCTGTGTTTACATAATATATTTGTGTGTGCTGTAGATAATTATTTTGTATATATAAATACACACACATGCATGTATAAATTTAAGAAAATGTGTTACTCGTATATAAAATATTTATATAATATAGATTATGTATTTATATATATATATATATATATATACAGAATTTAAGCACAAATAATTCTTAAATATATACATGCATGCATAGGTATTTATATATACAAAATAATTATACACAGCACACACAAATATATTATGTAAAAACAAACTTTTATTTTGGATGCGATTAATCGCAATTAATTTTTGCACAGCCCTAATATATATGTATATATATATATAATGGCAGATGAGAATAAGTCAAAATAAAATATATATATATATATATTTAATTTTGTTGGGAAATATTCCTTTAAGTTCTATGGTTGATATATCCATGTGGCTGTTAGCAAATCTATTAAAAATATATTAAAATAAATTATTAACCAATAATAATAACTTTTTATTATTATAAACATATAATTGTACATACAATTAATTAAATTTAGGTTCCATGATGTTTGAGTGAATGAGGAAAGAATTTGAATCTCAGATGATATTGCATAGATTTGCTATTTACGGATATGTCACGCTCTGCGAGTGTGAACACTGGCCTCACGAGCGTCGCTGATGAAACACCTTTTTTCCTCATCTTTGTTCCTCCATTACAGCACATAATGCCAGTGCATGTTCTCTCTCGTTCCAGCTGTACGTTTGTGTGTGTGTAATGAGTTCTGTGGATTACATTCTGTTAAACATGAATGAGTGTGATGGTAGGGGTGGGCGGCACGACCAAAATGCTCTCTGTATCACAAGATATAGTCATTTTTGCTGAAAATCCAATTTTGCATTCTTTTAATTTGTTTTTTTGTATTAAAAACCATGTAGTAATGCTTATTTTTGGATGATTTCCATCAATGAAAGGCATTTTATTTATTCAATTATGGAACCTGATATATTTTAGAAATTGGAATGCAAACCCTTACATAACCTTATTTGCATTTAAATGATAAATATTAGAGCCTGACCGATATATATCGGCAGACCGATATTATCGGCCGATATTAGGCATTTTCCAAACTGTCGGTATCAGCAGTTATAATGGCAGATAAATGAATATTTCAACAATAAAATGAAAACAGACGAAACACGCTTGAACCATGTCACGAGTGTTGGAGTTGTATAGATTGTCCACCAGAGGGCACTCTACACGTCCCTGTTGGCAACACTCGTTGAGTTGGTCACGAGACATACATTGCTGGCATAACAATTAAAAGAACATTCCCATCAGTTCTCTAAACTCAAATAAGCAGGACAAAATTTGTGACTGTCATGTCCAGTTTAAATAAATAAATAATTAAAATATCGGCCGATATATATCGGATTTAAAAACCCAAAAATATTTGTATCGGTATCGGCCTTCAAAATCCTTTATCGGTCGGGCTCTAATAAATATGCAATATCACATACCTGAGCGAGTCTCTAAATGCAACTGTTACAAAAACTTTTTTTTTTAGAAATTATATTTAATTTTTCATTTATTTAATTAATTTTATAATAACTTTTTGGTTTTATTATCATGTTCATGAGTCAGTATTATTTTATTTATTTTTTACTTTTTTTTAATTATTACATTTAAATAAGTCAACCCTTTCTTTTTAATTATTTTTTTTAAATTATTATTATTGTGAAGCTGCAACTTCACTTTTTAAACGACAATATCCTGGCCGGACTACTGACTGATATAAGTATTTGAAATGAACGTGCTTTCTTAATGTCTAGTGACATATCAGGGAAAATTTATGATTAATAGAAATAAATCAATACAGTCCCTTTAATTTACATTTATTATTCTGCGTGCTACCGTTTGAAACTCTGGCAAGGGTCTAAAACACAGCAGCTACAAAAACAACAAAGCACTACCGCAAAATACTTTGTGACGCATTTCTCCCGACACACACCCGGGAATGAAGAGATATTTGGGCCCTGAAGCTCGTCATCATGTACCGTTTAAAGACCTGTTGTTGTGATTAGAGCGTGTTTCCCGCGGTGAAGCCCTCATCTGACAAGCCTCTTGATTGGGATGTGATTTCTGCAGCGTCGGCCCTCTGGAGGTTCTGCTGAGCTTTAAACTCAATTGATGAGCAATCAGATGTTATTGGATTGCGTGAATGGCTATTGATGAGCTGGCCGGGGTTCCTGTCAGGCGGTCGGGTTTTCCTGGCGGCAAACGTAGGGTGGATGAAGAGCGAATAAAAATGTTGTTTTTTTTACCCCTGCTGTGCGATTTGTACGATCCTAAACGCCTCCGTTCAGGAAGCTTTCTCTGTGTGCTTATAGGCCTTTTGGGCCACGACGGGAAGAGCCACGCGCGTTTCGCCCTCCACCCATCTAATGAAAACATCATTCCATAAATAACAGGACAGATATAAGTAAAGGTGTTGGTGTGAATCATTCCCTTTTCCTGAGCGGCGTGCCGTTCGCAATCCTCCTGTGGGATCGAGGTTACGCAAACAGACCAGTCAGGTGTGATCCAGTCCGTTTTATAGTCATCAATCAACTTATATATATATATAGCACAGTAAAAGCAACAGTAGTTGGCCATTGTGCTGTACAACAGGATAAATATCTTTGAAAAAATCAAGAAAGGCCGCACAACAAATGATAAGGGGAGTTTACATCAAAAACACCAATCAGAAAAATTCAACATTTAAAGGAGTAGTTCACTTTAAAAAAAAAAACTGTTTGCTGATAATTTACTCGCCCCCATGTCATCCAAGATGTCCATGTCTTTCTTTCTTCAGTCGAAAAGAAATTAAGGTTTTTGATGAAAACATTCCAGGATTTTCTCCATATAATGGACTTCAATGGGGTCCAAACGGTTCAAGGTCCAAACGAGAGTTTCAGTGCAGCTTCAAAGGGCTTTAAACGACATCAGACGATGAATAAGGGTCTTATCTAGCGAAACGATCACTCATTTAATCAATAAATAAAGTTCATGACTCTCCTGTTTGAACTCGTTCATCAAAACGAACGAGTCTTTTTTCGAGTCAAATGACTCGAAAAAAGATTCGTTCATTTTGATGAACGAGTTCGAACAGGAGAGTCATGAACGCGCATCACAGAACAGAGCAAGGCGAGCATTTGTGCTTATAAAACTTAAACTTTTTCATTTATTTTTTAAATGAGCGATCGTTTCACTAGATAAGACCCTTATTTATCGTCTGGTGTCGTTTGAAGCCCTTTGAAGCTGCACTGAAACTCTCATTTGGACCTTGAACCGTTTGGACCCCATTGAAGTCCATTATATGGAGAAAATCCTGGAACGTTTTCATCAAAAACCTTCATTTCTTTTCGACTGAAGAAAGAAAGACATGGACATCTTGGATGACATTGGGGTGAGTAAATTATCAGCAAAAGTTATTAAAAGTGAACTACTCCTTTAAGCCTGTAAGAAGAGGTAGGTTTTTAACAAACAGACTGTGTCCATAATTTTGGACCAACAATAGAAAAAGCACGTTCACCCCCTCAGATTAAGTCTAGATCTCTTTGTTGAGATGACTTTAATGATCTTGAGTTATTTCATTTCAAAAGATTTAGAGAGATATTTTGGAGCTAATCCGTTCATGGCTTTAAAAACAAAAAGTTGAATTTTAAAATCAATTCTGTATCAAACTGGCAGCCAATGCAACGAATGCAGTATGAGATTATAATATCAAAAGTCTGCCTGCGCAATTCACCGTCTGAAGACAACTAATATTGGATTGACTCATTCAATTCAAAGAGAATTACAGATGAGACGAGCGAAAGGATCACTCTCTCAAACTCTGCAGATGTTTACTGCAGCATTTATCACATTTAAGAGCAGAATCGATAAATAACACCCAAGTTGTTCACAGAGTGTTTTACATAGCCATCAAGAGTTTTATAGAGGTGTAAAGTGCTTGAAGAACCACTGATTTGGTTGACGAGGTTAAAGAACAATAAAAGACGCCCAGAGACTCAGCAAGTTGTTTTTATGTCTCTTGGTAAAAGACAAAAACTGATTTCCGGAAGGTTAATAAACTCAAGTATAAGTGTAGACATCAATAATAGTGATGCTTGACTGGGTAAACACCACTAATGAATTGTCTCAGTAACTTTGGTTGTGGCCGAAAGCGTTCTGGTGAGATGATCCCGATCTTTCTTCTGGATGACAGATGTTTGAAGAGCGCTGAGGATCAAGGCTCGGGGAGTTTTGAGACGAGTGTGTCGGCGGGTTTGTAACCTTTGTAGTGCCAGCCTCTTTGTGCACGACGCCGTCTCATCTTCAGAGGAAACACTTTAATGCCATTTTCATATCAACATGACGCATCAGATCAACTTCAGCTCCTCTTTTATCTCCCTCGCCTCGCTCATTTATTAGCCTTTCTTTTCAACGGTTTTCAGGAATGATGTACTGTGGTCCTGACACTGTGTATTTGGGGTTTTAGATTTAACATAATGTCTTTATTACAACATACATATTTATCTGTGGGTTTATATCAATATTATGTATGTTGTAATAAAGATTTTATTTCTTGTTTCATTTATTGTTTCATTTCTCAATTTTTTTGTGCTCTAATGATTCAGTATTTATCTGTATATTTTATATATATATATATATATATATATATAAACATACAGAGAAATATTGAGTCACTAAAGCACAAAAAAATTGAGCTATTCGATATAGATATATATTTATATCTCGATTGACTAAATGTTTTTTGCTCTAAGGACTCAATATTTCCCTGTATGTTTTATCTATATACATATATATATTAGGGCTGTCATATGGTGATAATTTTTTTTTAATTAATTACACAATGTGGCAGTTACTCAACATATTTAATCTCCAATTAATTATTTAAATTGCCCCCAAAAGTCATTATTGTGTTAAATAATAAAATAATAAAATAGACATTACAAGAAGCAGCTTTAGAGAAAAAACACACACACACACACACACACACATATATATATATATATATATACTGTATATATATATATATATATATATATATATATATATATTTAATATTTAATATATATTATACGGAGGCGTATTGCATTCACTTAAAGAAAAAAAATCTACTCTGTTTTTCTGAATTAATGAGTTAATTTTTCATGAGAAAATGTATTTTTGCTGTTTTTCTGAATTAACTCATTAATTCAGAAAAACAGAGCAAAAAAAAATCCATTAAAAATTAACTCATTAATTCAGAAAAACAGAGCAAAAACTTTTTTTCTCATGAAAAATTAACTCATTAATTCAGAAAAACAGAGCAAAAAAAATTTTTCTCATGAAAAATTAACTCATTAATTCAGAAAAACAGAGTAGATTTTTTTTTCTTCAAGTGAATGCAATACGCCTCCGTAATATTATTATTATTTTATATTATAAATATAAAATCTTGAAAGTACATTAGCCAAAGAGGGACATACCCGTTAATTCAAGCTTCGCCTTTCGCGTTTACGTTTGAGTTAACACCAGTTAACACTCAAGCCAAGTTAATCTTGGACTACATTGGCCACCGTAGGAGTTAAAACGAAATCGAAATTGAGAGGAAATGAAATTAATATTCATTAGATGGTCATATACCTTTTCACCACTAGATGAGGGTAGAAATCACACAGTGTAGCTTTAATATGGAACAATGTAATTATTTCTCATGATACGCTAATTATGAAACTAAAACTGAATGTCTAAATGAGTACGTTATTTTGAATCATTGGTTCACCCGATTGATTCACTCAAAACGTGGATTCATTCGGAAAATAAACACCGTTGTGTGTTACTCGGACACAGACGTCAGTTCTGCTCTAGCTTTATAGGTAATATTTTTGTTGGCAAAATTAAGCAAAAGCAGACAATAGTGTGTCTAAAATATAACGCAATATTAACTTATTTATTGAACTGCTGTATAAAATCAATATCACATTGGCACATATAATCACATTGGCATATATAATATATATTATATATTGAATTTTAGGGTTGCAATCTTGCAAAACATATTTATGTATACACTCACATAAATGCATGCAAGTTAATATTGCTGTTTTGTGGTTTTATATCAGTGGATATAAATGAAAATGATCAACAAAAAAATGCAAAATTAAAAATAAATTAAACATTATAAATCTATTTTGGCTTCTTTTACGTCTTTTCAGAGCAGATGCATAAACAGCAAGCTCTATATTACACATCATCAAACGGCTGGAAATATAGAGATGTAATGTTTAGCGCTCGGCCATGCATACTGAATGAGAGGTACAGAACTTCAAACCCAAAAATTTCCCAGCATCCATTTTTGATCCTACTTGGATTGAATCAGCGCCATCGGGTCTGCCTCCGATTTCCATTTCTGTTTTATTTCAGAGTGTATTTTTGGTGCATATCTAATAATAATAATAATATCCCAAGGTTCCTCTTGTGCTTGATGTCATTTCCTGACTTAAGATCTTCCCTTTGAAGGGCAGCGTGAGCGTTTCCCCCAGCTGTGAAGACATTAGGGTGTTATTAATGTAAATAAAGATATTAATGTAGCAGGATAAAGTCATAAAGCTGCAGTCATTTTCATCATATCCCATGCTGCCATTGTTTTCATCATCAGGGGTCATTCATGATGTTCTGTTCATCTATGATTGGGAATCTCGTGGGTTTGGCTGATGCCCGTTTCTGTGCCAGACACCGCAGACTGGCACACACCTCGCCCACACAGACACACACTCGAAGGGTGTCGCTCACACCTGAGAGTGAAGCCCGGACACACGCTGTGAGGGGGACGAACTTTCATTGTGCTCCGTTCTGCAAGAGTTATTGTTTTTCTCGGAGGTTTCTCCTCATTGGTGCTCTGGGCTGGTTTCTGCGAACAAGTATAAATGAATAGACGGCTTTTTTCAGTTTCACGTGGATTAGTTTTCCGATCAGCACTTCCTCTCGGAGCCGATTGGCCGATCACACAGGATTCAGTGTTACACGGCCTTGATAATGTCTTTGCGTTAGAAGTTGGACAATAGTTTTCCCTAAAGCACGACTCATCCCCAGGATTTACATTTTTCAAAGAATATTTAAAATAATGAATAGTAGAAATTCATATTTAATTTTATTTCTAATAATCAAAAAATTAATTTGCATACATTGTGATGTAGATAGATAGATAGATAGATAGATAGATAGATAGATAGATGGATGGATGGATGGATGGATGGATGGATGGATGGATGGATGGATAGACAGACAGACATACAGACAAAAGGATAGATAGACAGACAGACATGATAGATAGATAGATAGATAGATAGATAGATAGATAGATAGATAGATAGATAGATAGATAGATAGATAGATAGACAGAAAAAGGGATAGATGGATGGATAGATAGACAGACAGACAAAAGGATAGATAGATAGATAGATAGATAGATAGATAGATAGATAGATAGATAGATAGATAGATAGATAGATAGATAGATAGATAGATAGACAGAAAAAGGGATAGATGGATGGATAGATAGACAGACAGACAAAAGGATAGATAGATAGATAGATAGATAGATAGATAGATAGATAGATAGATAGATAGATAGATAGATAGATAGATAGATAGATAGACACACATACAGACAGAAAAGGGGATAGATAGATAGATGGATGGATAGACAGACAGACAGCAAAAGGATAGATAGATAGATAGATAGATAGATAGATAGATAGATAGATAGATAGATAGATAGATAGACAGAAAAAGGGATAGATGGATGGATAGATAGACAGACAGACAAAAGGATAGATAGATAGATAGATAGATAGATAGATAGATAGATAGATAGATAGATAGATAGATAGACACACATACAGACAGAAAAGGGATAGATAGATAGATGGATGGATACACAGACAGACAGCAAAAGGATAGATAGATAGATAGATAGATAGATAGATAGATAGATAGATAGATAGATAGATAGACGGATGGATGGACAGATGGATGTGTTACTAGTGATAAAGAGAGTATTGTTTTGCAGTCAATAATTCCAGCACATCAGCTCCAGTTTCCTCTAATTTGCATCTGAGACACTTTTGTAAAATGTGCTATTTTTATCTAGTTGAGCTGTTGTCATCAGTGTGTTTTAATTGCAGGGACAGATGTGAAGGAGTAATTAGCTTGTGCTTACTGATATGAATGTGAATGCTCTGCCTTCCCCTCGGTGTGGCTGCATGTTTAGCCTGGCGTTGAGCCTCCATCTCCTGCTCTGTTTCATAGTAAAGTTGACGTTTCGTTTTGATTTTTAAGTCATTGTAGTTGTCTTTTCTTTTACGTCAATTATTTTATGTTCTTTTCTTTTTCTTTTTTCCTCGCCCTCCCCCTCCTCCCTGAACTCTTTATCTATAATTTACCCCCCATGTTGCCCCTCCCATCACAATCGCCCTCCAAGACGTTGCCCTTCCTTCTACTGTCCCCTCATTGACCGATGCCACTACTGACCATGTAGCGTCCAGTCCTGCCGAGCGCAGCGGTCCCGCTCCTTCTGCCCCGCGTGACGTGGTGGCGTCTCTGGTGTCCACTCGATTCATCAAGCTGACCTGGCGTCAACCCGCCGAACCGCACGGGGAGAACATCACCTACTCTGTGTTCTACAGTCTGGACGGCACTAACAGGTGAAGTCAAGCCAAAATCTTTTTCTAGCACATTTAAAAGCATCAGAGTTGCACCAAAAAGTCATGTACATATAAAAAAGAAACCATGCAGCATACAAAATAAAAATACATACAATAAAAACCTTTAACCCTTTACCTGTCACCCCCCTTTTTGATAATTGACATTAAAATGCACTATACAAACTTAAATGGTTGTAATTCAAGAATGCTTTGGAACATACACCCAAGTTTTGTCTTGTTTTAAAGAAAACAATCAGCAGATTACTTCAAAATATTAAAGTATGAAAAGTTATGAAAGTTATAATTTACAGTAAATCAAATATACTTTATTAATATAAAATAAATATTTTACAAAATATGTTTTACTATAAAATTACTATAAAATGAAAGCTATATATCTAACCAAGTTGTGTTCCAAATTTAAAGTTGATATCTCAAAAACTGAAGTTCCCATGGGATTTTGTTTAGGCGTTATACCAAAAATAGCCATTGAATTCCATTTGAATTTAATTGTATGCATTCTGCCATAACAAATTAATAAATTTCTGTCCAAATATCACTTATGTCACTAAATATGGAACCTTGAGACTCAGACCTTTCCCACAATATGTGTTTTGTCAAGATTAGAAAAGGTTTTGATAATAAATTATGAAAGATGATGCCCAAAAGGGGAGGGGCCTAATAAAAAATACCGTTTCTATGGTAACCCAACGTCCAATTTCAAAATGAGTTTCACAGGATGAATTCTGAGTTCGTAAGCTTTCAAATGATGCCTAATTAATGATAACTACTAAAATATGTGATATAATGATCATAAAATATATATATTTATATATATATATAATATATTATACTTTTTAAAGGACTTCTTACCTTACTTTTTAAAATATAATTTTATCTTTTTTTTATTGACAAATACAAATTATGTTTTATTATGAACTTTTAGCACTAAAAACTAAAGTTTCAATTATTAAAAGTGTGTGCGTCGACTTTTTGTGAGAAAGGTCAGAAACTCCTGTAATGACGTTGATTTTTTTTTTTTTTGTCATAAATTCATACATTACTGTTCATTCATAATTTGTAAGAAAAAAACAGCACTTAAATATCTATTTAGGAGTCTTACGATATATAGTTTGTCATGACTTGATTAGGATTTAATAGTAATATAGTGAAGTAAATTTAGATTGCCCGTATACGGGCAAGTGACAGTTTTAACTAATCCAATCAAAATCCAGAAAACAAATAAGATTAAAGGGATACTTCACTTTGAAATTAATTTTTTATATGTTTTATTTTACCTCAAGGGCATCCAAGATGTAGGAGTCTTTGTTTCCGCAGTATTTTCAATTTTGATATTTTTAGGTCAAACCGTTCTCGTCTGTCAGTATAATGGAGGTCTATGGTCACCACCTCAAAGAGCATGCACAGAGAAGTCCAAATTAAACATGAGACACGAAACCGCAAAATACCGTGGAAACGTTTAATGCACAACCCGTTTTTTTTAGTTTGACGCGCCGACCAATGAGATTGGTGCTTTTGCTCACGTGTTTGGAGCTTCTGAAGTTACAGTAAAACACAACTTGGGGGCGCTCAAGCACAAAGCGGTTTTGCCGAGCACACATATGCAACGGCGAAGAAGATAGCGGAAGAAATGCTGCATTCACAAGGACCGCTCATCTAAATATTTGGTGGGATGCGTGTCTCACACCTTAAAACACAGATCGCATCTCATACTACTGTGGTTTCCTCGCAGGGAGCGTGTGGAGAACACCAGCGGCCCGGGAGAGATGCAGGTCACCATTCAGAACCTCGTCCCCGACACCAAGTACACGTTTCGGGTGGTCGCGTCCAACGCTAACGGCCCGGGCGAGAGTTCTGCCCCGCTTACCGTGGCCACCCAGCTGGAGGGTAAAACACCAACACACACACATGTACACACTTCAAGCACAGCTTTGACCACTAGCCAGGTCTGAGGTTTCTCTCTCTACACCTCTCGCTCGCCCACACTAGTCGTGTTTGCTGCCGCCCGCTTGTTGATCTGGGACTCGCTGAGGTTTCTTCACTGTACAGCATCTGTCAGGAGAGACAGGGACCAGTGTTAATGAGTCGAGAGGTACGGTCGGAGCTGTCAGGGAAGCTGATCTCACGGGATGAAAGGAGACGGTTGCTCCTGGTGTGTGTCCACGGTCGAGCGAAAACACCAACCGCCTGATGTGCATAGCACGGATATAGACTAAAGGAACCGCATCCCAGCGTGTATGATATCTGACGTGTCGTATGCGAGATCCAGATCCAGAATCAAATAGTAGGGATGTGCCGATACCGAAAACCGATAATTCTTGAAAGCCGATATCCGATAGGGCTGGGTAATAAATATCGATTTCTCGATATTAATCGATTCTCATTTTTACGAACCGATATCGATTCTTAAATCGATTAGTCATCCTGTTTCATTTGAATGAATGGATCATTGTATCGCGGCTGCGCGCATCCAAAAAAATCGCAATAATCTTTGTCCTTTGTTACTATTGATATGAAACAAAGTCTCAATTTTCAAATTATGTCCATTTTCTTTAGAGATTCAAAAACATAAATAACGTTTTGGCGCTGTGGCGTGAGATCAAGAGAAGCAGCAGCGCTGATCTCTCTTCCGGCTTAATAATACCAGTCACAGCGCCAAATAAACATGAAAGTGTGTTAAAGATAGAGTACAACTTATCGAAATCCGGATCATCTCACATTGATTCGCTCAATCAGCGTTTCAACCGTGGAAAGACGTCAGTTAAACAGCTTGTAATCAATGTATCGTCATATTTACCTCAGAAAACCCACATAAACTCGTTAGTCAGCTAGAAAAAATAACTCTATAGAGGAGCATTTTGCTAAATATATACACCATATTACATATGCATTATAATCTTAATGTTCTTAATGCATATTTGAATAAATCTGGCAAGTTTTTATGACAGCCACCATTTAAATGTTTATATTTCATATAATCTTCTTATTATAAAATAAACAAAAGTGTAATTTAAGTGTTTGTATAGCCACAAAACAGTTCATTATTACCTTCATATTAGGGTAATGAAGTCTATAGGCTACAACTAGACTCCCATAGTTTACAGCATTAGTTAAGAGATTTCCTTGAGAAAATTTGCCATTTATTGTAACTGATATCCAAAATAATCAATATCGAATCGAATCGAATTGCAAGCTTGTGAATCGAAATCGAATCGAATTGTGAATTTTGTGTCAATACCCAGCCATAATATCCAATATATCGGCTGATAAATCTACATCCAAATTTTTATATATTTTTCAGAGCCTGATTACAAAAACACAAGTCTTAATAAGTCATTGATAATAATTTTTAAATGTTTCTCGAGCATCAACTCATCATATTAGAGTCATGTGACACTGAAGACTGGAGTAATGATGCTGAAAATACAGCTTTGATCACAGGAATAAATAGTATTTTAAAACAGAAAACTGTTCTTTTAAATTGAAATAGTATTTCACAGTTTTTACTGCATTTTCGATCAAATAAATGTAGCTTGGTGAGCAGAAGAGACTTCTTTCAAAAACATCGTATCTTATTTTTATTTCTTGTAAAACAGCTACTCTTAATAACATAACATATTTAATATATAGAGAGATGAGGTTCTAGGTTCACTCCCTGCTTGACTTATACGAACCAAACGAATTAAAGCGACACAATTTTCACTTTCTAGGTCTTTCTAGGTTAGCACTCCTCCGTTTCCTTTGCATGCCACACGCGGACCACAATGCATTTCACTCGTTTGAAGTGTCGAAATATCCTCAGCGGGATTTTGATGCTGCTTTCTCGCCAGAATATTCTTCTTTTACCATGTGATACTGTCATTATTTAAAGTATCCAGCTGCTGTGGGTTGAAACGTGTCGTCTTTTGTCACTACGCGCTGTTGAAGTTTTCAAAAGCAAAAAATAAAATAAGTGTCAACCAAAAGAAAAAAGCAGAACTGTAAGCAGTGGAAGACTGTGAAGAAATTACTTCAGTGGTCCTTTGTGTTTTCAAACATGTACTTAAAGCTGAAGTACAGACAAACACGCCGTCTAAAACTTTATAAAAACTGGAAGAACTTTAGTTTTGTGCAGATTTGTACCAGTGTTTCTTTTTTTAGATGTAGCTGATCTTCCTCTCTTCTTCATCTCTCAGTTCAGGTACCGGGTCCGGCCCCGAATCTGCAGGTGGTGTCAGTCGGACCCGCTTCAGTCGCTCTGAGCTGGGAGAGACCGGTCAACGGGAACGGGGACATTCAGACATATAAACTCTTCTACAGTGAGAAGGGACAAGACTCGGAGCAGGTGAACAACTCATCATCATCATCATCATCAGCTCATTAACATATGACTGCCCACATTTACAGATCAGTGCAGATGTAGCATTTAGCAACTTGACCTTAATCTAACAAAGAATTATCTTGATATCGTCATAGTATTTTTATAGTTATAGTTATACCACAGGGGATTTTTTTCGCATCGTTTTTTTTTCTTTTACATTTACTAATGTTATTCCAATTTTTCTACATTTATATTTTTCTCCAATTTTTCTATATTTTTTGCATTTTATTTTTGATAATACCAAATTTTTTACATATATATATATTTTTGCACATTTTCTGTGATGCCACATTTTTTTTACATATATGTTTTTGCACATTTACTCTGATAATACCAAGTTTTTTTTACATATATTTTTGCACATTTACTCTGATAATAACAAATTTTTTTTCACGTATATTTTTGCACATTTGCTCTGATAATACCAAGTTTTTTTACATATATTTTTGCACATTTACTCTGATAATAACACGTTTTTTTTACGTATATTTTTGCACATTTACTCTGATAATACCAAGTTTTTTACATATATTTTTGCACATTTACTCTGATAATACCAAGTTTTTTACATATATTTTTGCACATTTACTCTGATACCACATTTTTTTACATATATTTTTGCATTTTATTTTTGATAATACCAAATTTTTTACATATATAATTTTGCACATTTACTGTGATAATACCAAATTTTTTTACATATATTTTTGCACATTTACTGTGATAATACCAAGTTTTTTACACATATTTTTGCCATTTATTTTTGATTATACCAAGTTTTTTACATATATTTTTGCATTTTATTTTTGATAATACCAAGTTTTTTTACATACATTTTTGCACATTTACTCTGATAATACCAAATTGTTGTTTATTTGGATGTATTTTTTGCACATTTACTGTGATAATACATTTTTTTTTTATTATTTTGTGCATGTTTACTGTGACAACACTTTTTTTTGTGTATTAGACATTCTGGTGATGATGTGTTTTAATTTTTTTTTTTTTAAGTAACATTTACTGTGGTAATACCATGTTTGTTTGTTTTTTGACCCAGTTGTTTTAGACGTACAATGGTAATATTTTGGTTTTGTTTGTTTTTTTCTGGGGGGTTTTCTCGCTTTTTAGACATCATTTTCAGTGTTTACACGTAAAGATGGAGGGTGACCATATCAGGGGTTAATTACATAGTTTTAAAGAAATTCTACAGTAAAAAGTACCAGTATGCAAAAGTGCAGATTTAGTCCTTCATGTTGTGTGTGTTTGTCCTGCAGGACATGGACGTCACGGGTCTGTCCTACACCATGACGGGGCTCAAGAAGTTCACAGAGTACAGTTTCAGGGTGGTGGCGTACAACAAACACGGGCCTGGCATCTCCACCGACGACGTCACGGTCCGAACGCTGTCTGACGGTGAGATTCGTGAAGCCTGATGTTTAACCTCTCGACGACTTTGATTTTTCTCTCTGCCTTGACTTGGACTTCAAATAGCAGTTAAAGTGCCTTTACTACTGGTGGAGATTTGACATTCACGCTGATTTGATCTCCGTATTCATGAGCATGTTTTTGTGTCAGCGTTGTCTCGAGACTCGTCGCCGTGTGAGTGACACGCTAACATGATTCTATAACGTGAAACAAGTCAATCAGCATTCAGGAAGGCGCATGTTTCCATTGGTTCAGTGAAGCTATTTGGATTTACGGCGTACTTGACGGAAAACAACTGCCTCTGTTTTCCCAGCTATAGGAAGACTGTGCAAAATATCCATTTTCCAGATTTATTTGATTATTTGAGTAAAGCTCAATTGCAATGTGCAATCTACATAGAGTTTGTTTATATTCATTTATTAAAAAATATGGTAACACTTTACTATAAGGTTCATTAGTTAACATTAGTTAATGTATTAACTAACATACATCTTTGTTAGTGTTCATCTTTGTTAATGTTAGTTAATAAAAATACAGCTGTTCATTGTTTATTCATGTTAGGTCATGGTGCATTAACTCATGTTAACAAGATTTAAATAAAATATTAGTAAATGTTGAAATTAACATTAACAAAGATCAATAAATGCTGTATATGTGCAGTTCATATTAACCAATGTAGTTAACTAATGTTAACTATCGGACCTTATTGTAAAGTGTTACCAAAAATATGTTTGTTTGTTTTTTAATCTGATTCAGATTAATTTGATAAATTACTCCTCATAATAGAATAAAATTGATCTAAAAAAATGTATTTAATTTAAATTTAAATATATTAACCCTTGTGCATCAATGAAAAAAGTTATTAAGGTATATAGAGGACAAAAATGCCCATAAGGATGCACAAGAGTTAATTAAACAAATATTAAACATTTATATAAAATGTATATATGAAGAGTTCAGATGCAAAAGCCTCTAAATGCCATTTGAAATTTTCTTCTTTAATGATGATTTTTATCAAACTTGTATATTTAAGTTCAGTAATTTCACTTAAATGGCAATGATAATTACCTATTAATTGTTATTTAAGTGAAATTACTGAACTTAAATATACAAGTTTGATAAAAATCATCATTAAAGAAGAAAATTTCAAATGGCATTTAGAGGCTTTTGCATCTGAACTCTTCATTTGATATAAAGAAAAATATTTAAATAATCTTTAATATTTTCTAATTATTTTTAAAATGATTATTTATGTTATAATCATATATATATATATATATATATAAACTGAAATATTGAAAGTATTAAATACATTTTAAGTAATAGGCGTTTTATATTCTCTTGCCCATTTTTCCAATTTGCCACTAATTGTCCAAAATTTTCAAAATCACTTTGATGAAGAACTAACTTCATGCCTATTTAAAAATGCAGTAAGAACGTTAACGCACAATGAGGTATTTTAGAGGACAGCATCTCCGCTTCAGGAGCACGACTATTGCCAGATTTTGTCTCTCTCTCCGGGAAGACAGCGGGCGTGTGACAGGTGGTGTTGTAATCGTACTCGCTCACTCCACGACGGAGCGATTTGGGACGTGACAGGAAGTGTAACGCAAGTGTAAATAATATAACAAAGTGTTTTATTAAAGTGAGCCGTTAACGCTGGCAAGCACACAAACACACACAAACAACGGCTGTTACTGTCTCAGTGAAATCCGATAGAACAAGAGATGTGGAATAAAGTGGCAAAAACACACCCACGACTGCATCCTAAAATACACAGCTGTCGCAGAGTCTTTGAATGTGTGGATAAACCAATTATTTCATCACAACTTTGCAGCTCGGGTTGTTGTCGCTCAATAATAAACCTGATTTGTGTTTCAGTGCCGAGCGCCCCTCCGCAGAACCTTACTCTGGAGGTCCTGAACTCAACGGTAAGATTGACTAGCGTCCTGGTGCCCGTAATGATTTAAAGAACTGCGTTGACCCTTCATCAGCTTTATCATTGACTCATCGGGGCAGAAAAATTACCATGTTCCCACACTAGAGCCGCACAATTAATCATTAAAGGATGGCCATCTCGAGTCAAACACCCACGCCATCTTATTCCTAAATGATAGCTCTGTCTATTAAACCTTTGACATCACAGCGAACTACACGTCTACACAGTGTGTCGTGTGTAGACATGAAAACAGGCTTTTCAACCACACTGCATAATTATCTCTGTTAGTTATTCAAAGTGTCACAGAAGTGCTGGATTACAAGGGATTTAAACACTGATGTCTGAGGTAAATCACCTTTTAAAGTAACTTAGCATTGATCAATGACGTTATTACACCAGTAGGTGGCGACATGTGACACGCTGATTTATCCAGTAATAAAACAGGTGACGTTTTTGTGCGAGTCATTAAAGGAACACGCCGACTTTTTGGGACTTATTCGCCGTATCAGCCAGAGTTAGATAAGTCCATACATACCTTTTTCATCTGACGCACACACCGCTAGCCTAGCTTAGCTTAGCACAGAGACTGGATGTAAATGGATACAGCTAGCATAATAATCTGACTCGGGGGAATACGGTGAATAAGTCCCAAAAAGTCGGCGTGTTCCTTTAAATCTTTCATTAATTTTTTTTTCCATGTTTTTTTAATGCAATAATTTTGTCAAAACCTTGAGTAACTTGCATGTTATTTTGTTTAGTTGAATCGTGATCTCCATTTTAAAAAAAAAGTTGTAATTATTTTTATGGCTGTGCAAAAATGAATTGCGATTAATCGCATCCAAAATAAAAGTCTGTGTTTGCATAATATATTTGGGTGTGCGGTATATAATTATTTTGTGTATATATAAATACCTATGCATGCATGTATATATTTAAGAATTATTTGCGCTTAAATTCTGTATATGTATATAAATACATAATCTATATTATATAAATATAAATATTTTATATATGAATAACACATTTTCTTAAATATATACTTGCATGTATGTGTATTTATATATACAAAATACATATGCATGCATGTATATGTTTAAGAATTATTTGCGCTTAAATTCTGTGTATATATATATAAATACATAATGTATATTATATAAATATAAATATTTTATATATGAATAACACATTTTCTTATATATATACTTGCATGTGTGTGTATTTATATATACAAAATAATTATATACAGCACACACAAATATATTATGTAAACACAGACTTTTATTTTGGATGCGATTAATCGCAATTAATTTTTGCACAGCCCTAATTATTTTATTTTATATATATAGAACAAAGCATTTAATGGGCTTAGAAATAGGCCGATATTTCCTAATGCAAAATTATTGTGAATGTGAGTGAAATTGTCCTTTTTTCATAAATAATTCGACAGAATGCAAGTCAAAAAATCTTAATGACCTTAAAAATAGACCCGTTTTTCCTTATGCAATATATATATATATATATATATATATATATATCATCTTGATTCTTTTAATTTTGGGGTGAAATGTGACCCGGACATGTTCTTGTGAGGTTCATCCAATTATGACATTTTGGCAGACTCCGTAGTTACATTTCTGTAAGTTACTTTAAGCTCATAATCTCATTATTCATCAGTCGACTCGAAACCCAAAGTAGAAGTTAATGTTTCATTATCAGAACCGTCCCAATGCGGGAAGCTTGACATGTTTCCCACCGTCAGGACTGGGTCATCTCCTGTTTCATAAAGCATTCTTGGGTTTTTTCTTCATTCATTATTGCGTAGCCTGAAGGCTTTGCTTCTCTCAGCTGTCTTTCTGAAATGAACTCATGACACATGACAGCATTAGCTCTGACAGCTCTCTGGCTCACACAGTCTTTTCAGGTGCACCTCTAGACGTTTATATAACACGCTCCCAGAAGCCTACCTGCTCAATTAAAATGCACTGACTCTACTCGTGTTGGAAGCTCACCATGTGCCGTGTTTTGTGCCCCAGAGCATCATGGTCCGCTGGCTGGCGCCCCCTCCTGGTACCCTGAACGGAGAGCTGACGGGATATAAACTACGCTATCGGAAAGGACTGAGGAGAGCCGACGCTATCGAGATCTCGACCTCGCAGCTCCTTCAGCTCATTGATGGTATTATTACCAACCGGATCTCCTTTTATTTTCTATTACAGTACTGGTGGCAACACTTTACAATGAGGCTCATTAGTTAACTACATTAGTTTTTGTTAATGTACATTAGTTTTAGTACATTGTACATTTTTTAGTACATTTGTACATTAGTTTTTGTTTCATTAATCTTTGTTAATGTTCATTTTCAACTTTTACTAATACTTTATTAATTTTTTTTTATTTTTTTTTTTTTTATTGAGAAATAAATCCAAATACAAAATACGATATATAACAGGAATGCTTCACATGACAGATATCACATATATTGAAACAAGTTCAAACAAATAAACAGGGATAACAAAAATAAAAACTAAGTAAATATACATAAAAAAAGCTCAATATTTCTTTCTTTTCCTATAGACACTTTTAATGTTCATATAATTTGGTAAACTAAGTGGGGGCATTAATTACAATACGAAGAAGTGTTACCGCAATATTTTTAATGTTTTGAGTTAGCATTTTTTATATATATATATAGTTTGAGTTTTCAGTTTAGTTTTAGCCATTTTGTCATGTGTAGTAGTTTATACACACTGCCGTTTTTAAATGTTTTTAAAAGAAGTCTCGTATGTTCGCCAAGGCAGCGTTTATTTGATTATTATTGAATGAAAACTTAAATTAACTGTTTTCTATATCTGAATATATTGTTAAAGTTTAATTTATTCCTGTGATCAAAGCTGAATTTATCATCATTACTCTAATATGATGAACTGATGCTCAAGAAACATTTCTTTTTTGTGTGTGTGATCAACTCTTTATTGTCTTTAGAAACAAAGATAAAACAAACATCTACAAAATAAATAAAAGACAGGGAAGGTGGAACAACAAACACATCAATAAATGTACAGTATGACAGAGAACATAACATAAGAAAAAAAAATTATATATATATATATATATATAATTATTATTATCAATGTTGAAAACAGTTGTGGACATTTTTTTTCAGGATTGTTTTATTTAATTTATTAATTTATTTGCAATACATTATAAATGTCTTTACAGTATCAATTTAATGCATCCTTGCTGAATACAAGTTTTAATGATTTCTTTTATTTCTATACTGGCTGCCAAATTATGAGATGATATTTTATATTTATATATATATATATATATATATAGCATCTTTTCCCCATGGTATCAGTGTCAAAATTGTAGCTAGTAACTTTGGAAAACCACAAGCTTTTAGTTGATTGGGCTTTTATGTTTTGTTTTTAGCACTGATAGTTTTATCTGTGTTTTATTGTTCTTTTATTTAAATTGTTGCACTTTTTAAAGCATTTTCTGATTTATATCTGTGATCGGTCCTAAAAATAATATATATATATTAAAAAATGTGTGTGTATATATATATATATATATATATATATATATATATATTAAAAAGGTAAAAAAAATATATAAATTAAAAAATATTTTAAAAAATATATATTAAAAAGGGTAATATGTATATATATATATATATATATATATATAGCGTATTTAATTCACCAAATCCTAAGCCTTTTTTTTCTGCGGTGTTTAAGGTCTGGAGAAAGGAAAGGTTTACACGGTGAGAGTGTCGGCCACCACTGTGAACGGAAGCGGACCAACGACGGAGTGGATCGCAGCGGAAACCTTCGAGAACGACCTCGACGGTAAGGAATCACGCAAACACACACATCTTTCCCTTTCTTCCCTGCTGCTTCCCATTGGTGGAGGCATCCCTGCGGCCCAGTGGTGTGTTTGTCCGGGAGAGAGACTCTTAGACTGATGATTCACAGATAAGATCACCGTCTGACGCCGTTACACCACCATGACTCGTTGAGAATCACCGTAAGAGCTTGTACAAAAGAGAAAACAAAACCCCAAAATGAATGAACGCATCTAAACAGAGTACAAATAAGCCAACTTAATGACTTAAACATACCTAAATATCAAACAAATAATCTTTATACAAAGGAAACAAATCAAAACAACAATATAAACACTACCGGTCAAAAGTTTTAGATCGGTAAGATTTTGTATGTTTTTAAAAGAAGTATCTTCTGCTCACCAAGGCTGCAATTATTTGATAAAAAATACAACAACAAAAAAAACAGTAATATTGTGAAATATTATTACAATTTAAAACAGCGGTTTTCTATGTGAATATGAAGAGTTCAGATGCAAAAGCCACTAAATGTCATTTGAAATTTTCATCTTTAATGATGATTTTTATCAAACTTGTATATTTAAGTTCAGTAATTTCACTTAAATAACAATTAATAGGTAATTATCATTGCCATTTAAGTGAAATTACTTAAATATACAAGTTTGATACAAATCATCATTAAAGAAGAAAATTTCAAATGGCATTTAGAGGCTTTTGCATCTGAACTCTTCAAATATAGTGAAGTGTAATTTATTCCTGTGATGACATCTGAATTTTCAACATAATTACTCCAGTTTTCAGTGTCACATGATCCTTCAGAAATCACTCTAATATGCTGATTTTATGCTCAAAAAACATCAATGATTATTTTCAATGTTGAAAACAGTCGTGTACCATTTTTTTCGTGTACAGCATTTATTTAAAATATAATCTTTTCTAACATTATAAATGTCTTTACTGTAACTTTTGATCAGTTTAACTCATCCTTGATGAATAAAAGTATTTTCTAATTTCTTTCCCCCAAAAATAAAAAATAAATTCTTATTGAATGGCAGTGATTAATGTTACAAAAGCTTTCCATTTCAGATCAATTCTGTTCTTTTGAACTTTCTATTCATCAAAGAATCCTGAAATAAAAATGTAAAAAACTGTTTTCAACATGGATAATAATCATAAATGTTTCTTGAGCATCATATTATAATCATTTCTGCTGGATCATGTGACCCTGAAGACTGGAGTAATAATGCTGTAAATACAGATTTGATCACAGGAATAAATTACACTTCACTATATATTCACATAGACCGCTGTTTTAAATTGTAATAATTTTTCACAATATTACTGGGTGTTTTTTTTTGTATTTTTTTATCAAATAATTGCTGCAAAGAAAAAAAACTTTTGACCGGTAGTGTATGTCTGGGTCTCGTATGTTTGGAGCACATGCGCAATATGAATATATTTCAATGTATATTCTTTGACATTCACCAATGCCATTACACAAATAAAAATAAACACTATGCAAAAATAAATAAACTATGAACATTTGAAAATAATAAAGCAGACAATATAAAACAAAGTCATTAACACGTGATGCGAGGAACTTGATCAAACGCCGGGGTTCATCAATGCTGAAAGAATTCACTCGTCTGTTAAACTCTGACACGGGAATCCTGGGAAAATGGCATTTGTTTAATGCACTTCTGTTGTTGAATGAAAAGCCTTTGAGTTATTTGGATTAATATGTCCGTTTATCTTTCCGAAGGCCATAAGAATCGCAGCACAAAAGGAAACTTTACACCGCTCAGTTGGTTACAGTAAATTCAATTGATTTCCGGCTTGGGAGAACGCTGATGTGATTACTCGTGACATTGGGCTCGGATAACCGTGTCTGAGCTGTTGGGTTAGCGCCGTAGCTGTTGTGTTAGATCTGTGTTTCAGTGCTGAGCGCAGGAGATACAACACTTTCATTTACAG
Organism: Pimephales promelas; assembly: GCF_016745375.1. Next base: position 4,968,170 of record NW_024121521.1, read on the forward strand.
GCTGTTTCCACTAGTGCCGATGGACATTAGGAGAACTTGCAAGAACATTCATTTAACTCGCATTAAAGGAGTAGTTCACTTTAAAAAAAAAAAAAAACTTTTGCTTATAATTTACTCACCCCCATGTCATCCAAGATGTCCATGTCTTTCTTTCTTCAGTCGAAAAGAAATCAAGGGTTTTGATGAAAACATTCCAGGATTTTCTCCATATAATGGACTTCAATGGGGTCCAAACGGTTCAAGATCCAAATGAGAGTTTCAGTTCAAACTGTTCAAAGGGCTTTAAACGATTCTAGACGATGAATAAGGGTCTTATCAAGAGAAATGATCGGCATTTAAAAAATAAATAACAAAGTTTAAGTTTTCTAAGCTCAAATGCTCGCCTTGCTCTGTTCTGTGGTGCGCGCTCGTGACTCTCCTGTTCGAACTCGTTCATCAAAATGAACAAATCTTTATTCGAGTCATTTTGTTCATTCAACGAACGAAATGAACGAATTGACTCGAAAAAAGATTTGTTCATCGTCTAGTGTCGTTTAAAGCCCTTTGAACCGTTTGGTCCCCATTGAAGTCCATTATATGGAGAAAAATCCTGGAATGTTTTCATTAAAAACCTTCATTTCTTTTCGACTGAAGAAAGAAAGACATGGACATCTTGAATGACATGGGGGCGAGTAAATTATCAGCAAATTTTTTTTTTAAGTCAACTACTCCTTTAAGTCTATTTTTAGGACCATTTTAGGGCTTTTTTATGATGTTTTTATAAGAATTAAGCTCATATTCCCCCAAAATTCTTCCTACTGTAATAGGAAAAAGTACTATTATTATTATTTCATTCGCAATTGGACGTATGGAGGGACCCAAGCACTATGGGAGTGTGTGTAACCCTCTTTGGGCTCACTTCCATCTGCTAAAATGGGAAAAGCTCTGTGACAGCCAGACCAAAGCATCTCTCTCAACCGCTAATGCCTCCGCTTCATCCACTCCGACTTGAATTAGCCCCACAAATAGGCCGGCGTTTGAAATAATGAGTCAATTTAATGACTCTAAATCCAAAAGGATTTGTCGGAAATTAGCAGCGTTGCCTTATAAATCAGAACGGGCATTAGCGCGGGCCCCTAAGATAATGCTGTCCGTGGATCCGTTTGTGCACAAGTTCTGCTTTTAAACTCAAATACGAATGAATTAAAGTAGTGTGCTTGAAAGCTGCGGTTTAGCTAAGCGCTACACTCGACCTGATCTTTTACAGTTTTCAACAGTAATTGTCATTGTTGAACCCTTGCTCTTATTATAATAATACCTTTTTTATTTTATTTTTTATTTATTATTTATTTTTATTATTTTTATTATTTTTTATTTATTATTTATTTTTATAATTTTTTATTATTATTTATTTTATTTTTTATTATGTTTTTGATTTCTCAGTTATCATTATTTTAGCAAATCATTTATTTGATATGTTTTGAGACATTCAGAGAGTTAGTAAAAGTAAAAAAAATAATTAAGTAAATTATCTATTTTTTATGAAGTATTTATTGTGTGTTTATACATAACGTCACTGTATTAATTTATAATGTGTCATTAATGCGTGATATTTGTGTCAATAATAATTTGTGTCAAGCACAGGTCCCCCAAAGTGCTCGGGCCGGCTCTGTTGTCCACTCAGATTCAAGTAACAGAACTAATGCTTATAAATTAGGGCTGTGCAAGAATTAATTGCGATTAATTAATTAATTCCAAAATAAAAGTCTGTGTTTACATAATATATTTGTGTGTGCTGTATATAATTATTTTGTATATATAAATACCTATGCATGCATGTATATATTTAAGAATTACTTGCGCTTAAATTCTGTATATCTATATAAATACATAATCTAAATTATATAAATATAAATATTTTATATATGAATAACACATTTTCTTAAATATATACATGCATGTGTGTGTGTGAGTATTTATATATGCAAAATAATTATATACAGCACACATATAATATGTGATTAATCGCAATTAATTTTTGCACAGCCCTATTATAAATATAATAATAGCCCAAAATAATAATCACAAATCATGATGTTGAGTCACTCAAAATCAGGGGATTTCCTTTATCATGAAAGCCCTTTATATATTGTCAAAGATGAGCAGGTTGTATCTTGATTTGTTGATTGTGTGTATTACAGAGTCTCAGGTACCAGGAGTCCCCAGTTCTCTTCATGTTCGTCCTCTCGTGAACCGAATCGTGGTGACTTGGACTCCTCCAGAAAACCAGGATATTTTAGTCCGAGGTTATAAGATCGGATACGGGATCGGAAGCCCTCATGCCCACACGGTTAATCTGGATTACAAGCAGCGTTTCTACAGCATCGATAACCTCGGTGGGCGTCTTTAATGCTACAGATATTCTGACATCAGCTGTGTTTTCAGGCGCTTTATGAATGTTTTCCTCTGCAGATCCCAGTTCCCATTACGTCATCACTCTCAAGGCGTTCAACAACATGGGCGAAGGCGTACCCATCTACAACAGCGCCACAACTAGACCTCAGTCCGGTAAGACATTTCCCGTCTCTATTCAGGCAAGATGACAACAACAACATGCGCAATGATATTTATTCAGACATAACATGCTGTTTTTACTAGTGTGATCAGGACACTATAGTTCATTTTAGTGTTGTCACGATACTAGAATTTCTAACTTCGATACGATACCTTGAAAAATATCGATTTTCGATACCACGGAGAAAAATCTGCCGCAATATTAAGGGGGAAGTTTTTTTTTTATTTAGCTAAATATAACAAGTCTAGAACATGACAATGAGGTATTTTTTACATGAACAAAAATGTCCTGAGTTCTATTTGTTAATATTTTTTAATTGGACCAGAGCTAACATTATCCGTTGTATTTTTATTACCTACTGTTATCAAAAAATTAAAATATACTGTAACATAAAAGCACTCACATTGGAGGATAGAGTGTCAGTAATGTATAATAATACGATTAAACATTAAATTTTCAGTTAAAGGCATTTCATTACTGAATTCAGAGATGCCATTGTCTGTTTAGTTTAATTAGTATCTGTGTAATCAAATTGATGATAATCACTAATGAAGGAAAATTGATGAATTAAATAATAAAGTTAAATAGGCACAAGCTAATTTACATTTGACCACAGTTACAATATTTACTTGTCTAAGATTAGTCAGTCAGATTATGTTAACTTTAAGAAAACGGTGAAAAGACGAGACAACACAACAACAATACTAGGCCATCTTGGTTAATGTTTCAGAAAAGTTCAAATTAGTGTTTCCTTTAGGATTTTAATTAGCAGTGGGGACACGTCTGTCCGAACAACAAACACCCCTGATGCTGGTACCCCTGGAGCCTTTCCTTAAGTCAGTTTTCATTCTCCGACATTAACTTTTGCTATTTAACCAGAGCGAATGAGACGAGTGCGTCACGTGTGGTCTTTGTCAACGCGCCTTTGGAAAGAAGTGAAAGTGACCGTACTTTGGGAAATTAGTATTGGTATCGTTCAGATATTTCAGTATCGATATTTATCGAAATATCGATATTTTTGACAACACTAGTTAATTAATGTAAGTGAGGACAGCAAAATAAAGTAAACTGTGACAAAAATTCTTCATACAGCGACTACCAGTAACGTTTCCTCCACTTTGAGCTGATCAAGTGTGTTTTCTGTAATTGCTAATGCTCTTTTTACACACACACTGAACAACATGAGGCATTGCTTGGTCACTGGTTGAGCCGAACTGGATTGTGGAGTTAAATTTAACAGATATTCAACATAATTCATGTGTGAGAGTCCAACAGAAGGACGGGCTAAACCAGTCAAATATGTCGTATTTTATTAGCTTTTTCTAAACTATAGCGAATAAACTGAGATGATGTGGAATAAGGCAGTCTAAGATTGTTTTGTAGTGGAGAGAGACAAACTACGATGTGGAGTGTGTGTTTTAAATGTAAGATGACATGAGCCACACATGCATCAGTTCTGGGATACGTGGCGTGTCAGGTTAGCGTATTGAAGCCTACAGGTGTGACGCGTCCCGTCAGATGTGTGTGTCAGACAGCGAACGCCTCTGTTAAAGGTTTCCGGACCCCCCGCCGTCCCGTCAGGCTGAGTCTGGAAACTTATCTGACAGATCCAGCTTCCAGAGCTAGTGTGCGAAGTGACCCAGAAACGAGTTGTTCGCCGAGAATGAGCGTTAGCATGTTTGCGACAATCATTTGCTGCCGTTTTCTGCTGAGAATGCATTTTTTTTGTTGTTGTTGACAATTAAATAAGTGGATATTTACACAGAAGAAATCAATAGTCATTCCAGGTGTGTCTTAATTAAGCTCCATCGATCACCGGCGTGCTGAATCATTCGGGTGTGTGCCTCTTAAAGGAGTAGTTCACTTTTCAAAAAACTTTTGCTGATAATTTACTCGCCCCCGTGTCATCCAAGATGTCCATGTCTTTCTTTCTTCAGTCGAAAAGAAATTAAGGTTTTTGATGAAAACATTCCAGGATTTTCTCCATATAATGGACTTCAATGGGGTCCAAACGGTTCAAGGTCCAAAAGAAACTTTCAGTACAAACTGCAAACTTGTTCAAAGGGCTTTAAACGATTCCAGACGATAAATAAGGGTCTTATCAAGCGAAACGATTGGTCTTTTTTTTTTTTTTTTTTTTAAATAACAAAGTTTAAGTTTTGTAAGATCAAACGCTGCTCTGTTGCTCTGTTCTGTGGTGCACCTTTATGACTCTCCTATTTGAACTCGTTCAACAAAATGAACAAATCTTTTTCCGAATCAATTTGTTCGTTTTTTTCACCTAATGAACCAAATGACTTGGAAAAAGATATGTTCGTTTTGATGAACGAGTTCGAACAGGAGTGCGTTACAGAACAGAGCAAGGCGAGCGTTTAATGTTATAAAACTTAAACTTTGTTATTTATTTATAAAATGAGTGATCGTTTCACTTGATAAGACCCTTATTCATCGTCTGGAATCGTTTAATGCCCTTTGAACAAGTTTGCAGTTTGCACTGAAACTCTCATTTGGACCTTAAACCGTTTGGACCCCATTGAAGTCCATTATATGGAGAAAATCCTGGAATGTTTTCATCAAAAACCTTAATTTCTTTTCGACTGAAGAAAGAAAGACATGGACATCTTGGATGACCCGGGGGTGAGTAAATTATCAGCAAAAGTTTTTTGAAAAGTGAACTAATCCTTTAAATGAGCAAAAAACACCATACACCTTCAAATACGCACTTCTTTAGAAATAAAACTCGAATTTAAATGCAAAGAAATTAATTTGAAGTTTCATAAATATGATTTATTATTGCTTTAGTAATATATGTCTTTATTGGTTTGTTTTAATTTTTTAATCGCAATAATAATGAAGCGAAAATTATTATTATTTTTATTAATATATCAGTAGTGGTACCAGAAGTTCATCCACTAAGAAAAGTAGGGTAGCACTTTATTTTACAGTGTCTGTTTCATGTTACATTTAGTAAATTATGCATAATTACATGCAACTAAAAACCCTAACCCTATAGTAAGTACAGTACTTGTATAATTACAGTGTAAGAAAGACGCTTTAATACTCTATGGTGTAACCAAACGTACTGTAGCTCCACTGCTAAACACAAAAAGGCCAACAAATGACACTTCCATTATAAGTCTGTGCACTGTAATATTGTTTGTTTTACAATCTTTGAATTAATTTCTGTAATAATTGTCACAGACTAGGGATGGGCAGCGATTAATCGCATCCAAAATAAAAGTTTGTGTTTACATAATATATGTGTGTGTAGTGTGTATAATTAATTGTATATATAAATACATACACATGAATGTATATATTTAAGAAATATTTGCATGTATGTACTTTATATATATTTATACATAATTAATATTATATATAAATAAGTATTTGATATATTAATAACACATTTTTCTTAAATATACACACATATATCATGTAAACACATACTTTTATTTTGGATGCGATTAATCGCTGCCCATCCCTATCACAGACACTGTCCTTAAATTGCTTAAATTATATTGAACTTGGATTATTTCTTTAATTTTCACTCAGTATTTTTTTGTATTTCTATAAATGCAGTATAATCCCTGACTCCAGTTATTCTTGTAATAGAAATCGTCTAAGTATTTAATGTTTTTGCACTGTTTTATACTGTTAAATATGTATCTTTTTAATTCTAATAATCTCTCTTTCTCTTTTTCATTCATTTTTCCTCTTACTTGCTCACCATCAATCCATTTATTCCTGTCTAACGCTGATCAATCCTTCCATATTTTTTTTAAACCCGTGTGAATTTTGTTTTGTTCTCCATTTATTATGATTTGCCTTGCCTCATCTGTGTGTGTGTGTGTGACGCTGCTGTCAGACCCCATAGACCCTGATATTGATTTTTATGAACTGTTCAATAACCCATACACCCCAGCCCCCGACCCCACACCCATGCTGCCCCCGGTGGGCGTTCAGGCCACTGTCCTCAGCCACGACACCATCAAAGTCAGCTGGGCCGACAACTCGCTCGCAAAGAACCAGAAGATCACCGATTCCAGATATTACTCCATCCGCTGGAAGACCAACATCCCCGCCAACACCAAATATAAGGTACCGACATCATGTTAGTAACGGCTTCGTTTTCTGATTTTAGAGAAAGTCGGAAGTTGTGATGGTCCTAACGTGACGTATATCTGAGTAAAACGGCTTCTCAAACAAGAACAAATGTGGGCGGGGCTTTATTTTGTCTGTGGTGGAATTGATTGGATGGTTGTGGTTTGCTATTGGTGGATCTCATGTGAGTGAAAAAAAAGGATTAAAGGAGTTCACTTTTAAAAAAAACCTTAGCTGATAATTTACTCACCCCCGTGTCATCTAAGATGTCCATGTCTTTCTTTCTTCAGTCGTAAAGAAATTAAGGTTTTTGATAAACATTCCAGGATTTTCTCCATATAATGGACTTCAATGGGGTCCAAACGGTTTAAGGTCCAAATGAGAGTTTCAGTGCAGCTTTAAACGACACCAGACGATGAATAAGGTTCTTATCTAGGACCCTTCGAGTCATGACTCGAAAAAAGATTCGTTCATTATGATGAACGAGTTTGAACAGGAGAGTCACGAACGCGCATCGTAGAATAGAGTGAGCATTTGTGCTTATAAAACTTAATCTTTTTTTTTATTTTATTAAATGAGTGGTCGTTTCGCTAGATTAGACCCTTATTCATCATCTGGTGTCGTTTAAAGCCCTTTGAAGCTGCACTGAAACTCTCATTTGGACCTTGAACCGTTTGGTCCCCATTGAAGTCCATTATATGGAGAAAATCCTGGAATGTTTTCATCAAAAACCTTCATTTCTTTTCGACTGAATAAAGAAAGACATGGACATCTTGGATGACATGGGGGCGAGTAAATTATCAGCAAAAGTTTTCCTCCTTTAAGGATGGAAAAGAAATTGCTAAAACGTATGACTAAATAGCATCTCAATGATACTAAAATGTGTCAGTTCAGTATAAATGTGTGTTTCTCCTCTGTGCGCTGAGCGCCCTCTAGTGAGCTCTCTCTCTCACACTGCAGCGGACACACCTGTGGCGAGGTGAATACTAGTGTCCTGCTTAGAGTATATAACATTTTTTAATTAGTTATATGCCAAAAAATATGCAGTGATAAACCTAGGTCTAAGTTTGTTGCTTGTTTTGTCAGACGGCAAACACCACGTCTCTGTTCCACACGGTGACGGCTCTGAAACCCAACACGCTGTACGAGTTCTCCGTGATGGTGACCAAGAGCCGGCGGAGCAGCACGTGGAGTATGACGGCCCACGGGACCACCGCCGAGACCCGTAAGAGCGTTTAAACATCGCTTTCTGCGTTTAGATGCTGTTCTGAAGATGAAATACTACAGGAATAAATGACAGTTCATTTTCTCTTTCACACTGATTGATCAGAACTGCAACAAATTGGGCGTTTTGGTTATATATTGTGTTTTGTTTGTACTATATAAACTAAATACAATATATATCTATATTAGTGCTGTCTAATCGACTGAATGTTATTAATCACATCTAAGTTTGTTTATGTATGTGTGTGTGTGTATATACAGTATATTATTTGTATATCTAATATATATTTTAGGGCTGTGCAAAAATTAATTGCGAATTAATCGCATCCAAAATAAAAGTCTGTGTTTACATAATATATTTGTGTGTGCTGTATATAATTATTTTGTATATATAAATACACACACATGCATGTATATATTTAAGAAAATGTGTTATTCATATATAAAATATTTATATAATATAGATTATGTATTTATATATATATATATATATATACAGAATTTAAGCGCAAATAATTCTTAAATATATACATGCATGCATAGGTATTTATATATACAAAATAATTATACACAGCACACACAAATATATTATGTAAATGCAGACTTTTATTTTGGATGCGATTAATCGCAATTAATTTTTGCACAGCCCTAATATATATATATATATATATATATATATATATATATAGACTTTTATGTTAGATGTGATTTAATCAGTTTGACAGCACTAATATATATATATATATATATATATATACTGTATGTATGTGTATATAAGTGTTTACATTATTTATCATGTGTGTGCATTATATATATATATATATATATATATATATATATATATATAATTATTATATATATATTTATATATAGTTATAAATATAACATGCATGCACCAAATTTCTCACATTTATGTGTATGCATGTGTGCTTATTGGAAAAGAGCCTTTTGTTATATAAAACGTACTTCAAATATGATTATCATTTGTATTTTTGTGTGTTGATGTTGACAGCTTATTTTCTGTCTATTAAATTTGTCTGGATGCATGCAAAATGAGTGCATATTTTATTAATGTCTCATTTGCATTTCAACATGATTTGGCGACTATACTATACTTATACTATCATAACTTTTTACAAATAGCCATTTACTCTGTTTACTTGTATTATATCCCTTTATTATGTTTGGTGTGTTTTGTAGTTCCCGCTTCTGCTCCAAAAGATGTGACCGTGATCAGTAAAGAGGGAAATCCACGAATGATCAACATCAACTGGCAGCCTCCAACTGAAGCCAACGGCAAAATCACAGGTGTGTGAAGAACAGGGTTTGACCCATGACATTCCCATGATTTACATTACGGCTGCCAATCACAGGAACTAGATTATTGCATATTATTACATCCACCCAAAGAGAAAAGTGTCCGGTCAGAAGGAGGATTTTCACCTCTCTCGTCTCTCGTCTCTCAGGGTACATCATCTACTACAGCACCGATGTGAACGCTGAGGTTCACGACTGGGTCGTGGAGCCTGTGGTGGGGAACCGACTGACCCATCAGATTCAGGGTCTCACACTGGACACTGCGTACTACTTTAAGATCCAGGCCAGAAACTCCAAAGGCATGGGACCCATGTCGGACGCGGTGCACTTCCGCACCCCGAAAGGTGAAAGCAGCTCTTCGTTTGCTCCCATCTGTTGCTCTCTGCTCACGCTCACTCGTTCATTCTGTTTGTCTTTATTTTCAGCTGAACCATCGGACAAAATGTCAAGTGATCAAGGTAATTAAGCATGTTTCTATTGTGAAGTTCAGTCACACAACAGGAATTTCATTAGTTCACAGTGTACTACCAGTGTACTGTAAAAAAAATTCAATAAATAATACAATAAAAATGTGTTTCATTTATGTCAGATGCATTGTGGGATAGCTGAATGTGGCTGATGTCTTGTTATCCATAGGGCTGCAAGTCAAACCTGGTCACCCGACCCTGCCGGAGCACGGGATCGGATCCAATATGGGTAAACACGAAGACACGCACTTTAAAGACAGACGCCATGATCTCAATGAGACGTGCGGTTTAGTAACTCTCTCTCTCTCTCATATCTCAGATAAGCCAGGCATCACGGGCAGCCGAGAGAATCATATCCTGGTGATCGTGGTCATCGTGTCTGTGGGAGCGTTCACCATCATCGCTGTGGTCGTGGGAGCCGTCCTGTGCACGCGCCGGTCCAACTCCCATCAGAAAAAGTGTGTTCTTCACTCCTCTGACATCTTTTAAAACATCTGTGTGTAAAAACAAGAAGCAATAAATCATTTCCTCTTGGGATGAAGAGTTTTCTTAGGCCTGACTTTTACTTTTCAGTCAGTGCTGCATGATGGGACATTCGTCTCTCAAAACGATTGATTATTGTGTGAACCCTCAAAAAAATGTTATTAAAATACTAAATAATTATTATTAGTTGTTTTATTATATAATAAAATTAAAATCCTAATTATTATTAAAATATGGGACTGTAATTATTTTAAATGTATATAATATATTTAAATGTGCAATTCATAAGTATTTAACACATTTATTATTAATATATAAAAATAATAAAATATTGAATCAATTTGAAAGAAACTAAAAACAATTTATGAGGTAAAATCTAACTTTAATTTATTTCTGAAAATAATATATGTATATTTATAATATATAAATATATTTTAATATATATATATATATAGTAAAAATATATAAATATATTTTCATAATTTATTTATGAAAATAATAAAATATTTAATTATTTTGTAAGAAACCAAAAACAATTTATGAGGTAAAATCTAACTTTAATTTATTTCTGAAAATAATATATGTATATTTATAATATATAAATATATTTTAATATATATATATATATATATATATAGTAAAAATATATAAATATATTTTCATAATTTATTTATGAAAATAATAAAATATTTAATTATTTTGTAAGAAACCAAAAACAATTTATGAGGTAAAATCTAACTTTAATTTATTTCTGAAAATAATATATGTATATTTATAATATATAAATATATTTTAATATATATATATATATAGTAAAAATATATAAATATATTTTCATAATTTATTTATGAAAATAATAAAATATTTAATTATTTTGTAAGAAACCAAAAACAATTTATGAGGTAAAATCTAACTTTAATTTATTTCTGAAAATAATATATGTATATTTATAATATATAAATATATTTTAATATATATATTTTACTATATATATATGTATATATATATATATATATATATATATATAGTAAAAATATATAAATATATTTTCATAATTTATTTATGAAAATAATAAAATATTTAATTATTTTGTAAGAAACCAAAAACAATTTATGAGGTAAAATCTAACTTGAAATACTATTAAAATGTATTTATGCACCATCGAAACTATACAATAAACAAAATAAATATATACTGTTAAATCATTTATTTTTGGTATATATATGTGTGTGTGTGTGTATGTATATATAATAATTACAGTTAAATGCGTTTGGAGAGGTTCATCTGTATTTGTGTTTTCAGGAAACGTGCCGCCTGTAAGTCCAACACCGGCTCACACAAGTACAAGAGCTCATCTAAAGACCTGAAGCCTCCCGATCTCTGGATCCACCACGAGCGCCTGGAGCTCAAACCCATCGACAAATCCCCCGATCCCAACCCGGTCATGACGGAGACGCCCATCCCTCGCGCCGCCCAGGACCCGGTGGAGCCCAGCCATCAGATTCAGGAGCTGGAGGAGAGTGTGTCCACTCGCAGAGGAGTCAGACCCAAAATCATGATGCCCTTCGACTCTCAGCCTCCCCAGCGTAAGTTCACAGAGCGTCACTGTCCCATGACATCATCAACCTGTGTTGTGCTCATCACTGTCATGTCATCTTGTGTCATATTAGCTCGAAGATTCAACCCTAGTGAGCTTCCCTCGTAAACAGCCTGTTTAGGGATGTAGGATATTCTCACTATGATAGTGTTGAGGAAAGATACGGCACATAGTGAATCCAGTGTCTGGCCCCAAGAATCCTGATCAGAGCACTCTTCTGCATATTACCTATCCTGGTCAAAATAACCCCAGAATGCAATACATTTAAAAAAAAAATCAATTTACAATGGCAGATGATTCAAAATAAATTATTATAAATGTCTAATTCATTCAATCTAACAGATCTCTATAGTTTTAGTTAGAGCCATATTAGGCATTTTCTAAAATATCGGTATCGGCAGTTATAATAGCCGATAAATGAATATTTAAAAAATAAAATAAAAACGGATGTTTTTTCAACCATGTCATGAGTGTTGTCAAAAAGTGCAGGTAAAGGGATAAGCAAGCTGACATTGTAATTATAAGGTAGCTTATAACTATAAGGCAATGTAGGGACTAATTATTATTTTATTTATCAGAACTTTAACATATTTTGATGTTCCTCTGTTTAGTTGTGACAATAGAAACAAGTTTCTTTTTAAAATGCATTATCATATTATTTTAGTTAAAACTCATAAATAACTACAAATAACTAATGTTAGGGAAATCTGTTAATGATTTGTTGAGCGTTTCTGAAATAATAATAATATCGGCCGATATATCGGAATAACGGATTTTAAAACCAGCAAATATTTGTATCTGTATCGGCCTTCAAAATCCTTTATCGCTCGGGCTCTAGTTTTAGTAAATAGTGTGCTTTCTATTTATTATGTTTATTAGACTATCAGAGCAACATGATAACACCTAACTATTGAAAAAATATTAAAAAAAAATGTTTTATTAAACTTTTGTTTTCATGAGATTTATTTTTGTATGAGAATTAATTTATTTATTTATTTTAATTCTTTTTCTATTGATAAATATCAGAATTAAAATAAAAAATTATTCATTTTCAAATTATTTGGGCACAAATAAAAACTGATTGAAACAAAGCCTAACATAAATACAAAGTTAAATAGTTTATTTTTCTATTTAATATATTTTTACTTTTTTCTTTAATCTTATTTTTGATTTTCAAAACTATAATTTCAGTGTAGAAAATGTAAACAAATTTATTTAAACTATTTATTTACACGACCAGCAAAATAGTGCGCTTTATATCAGTCATTTGTGAGGTTGCGTCTCATTTAGGATGCTGCATTATTAGGGATGCTGTGTAGGCAGTACTATGAAAATCAGCTCACTAAGTAGATGTGTTGTGTTGATCTCACTGTGTGTGTGTGTGTCCTCTCTCAGCTGTGATTAGTGCTCACCCCATTCATTCCCTTGATCATCTTCATCATCATCATCATCACTATCACCTCCCGCCGCGCGGTTACCTTCATCACCAGATCAGCCTGAGAGCGCCCGCCTCCCCAAACACACACTTACACAGGTCCCCGTCTGCAGGTGAGACTCACCCCAAACACACACTTACACAGGTCTCACCCCAAACACACACTTACACAGGTCCCCGTCTGCAGGTGAGACTCACCCCAAACACACACTTACACAGGTCTCACCCCAAACACACACTTACACAGGTCTTTGGACATGGTAATGATTTATTTTGGTGCTTTTGTTTTTAGTGTGAGCAATGTGTGTGTTTATGTATGTATGTATGTATGTATGTGTGTGTGTGTGTATATATAATATTATTTATTTTTATTTATATATATATATATATATATATATATATTATACATATAATATATATGAATATATTTAAAAACTTTTTATATACAGTATATGTGTGTGTATGTGTGTATACAAAACGTTTCCTTGAACTATAATAATTTGTTATATATATTTTAATATTTAAAGAAAATACTAATAAAATTATGTATAGTGTATATTATTTTTTTCCATATTTGTAAAATATGAAATAATTGTATTAATTGATTTGAATTGATTTATTTCTTCATCACTCTCTATGTGTGTGTGTGTAGAGTCTGTGAGGAACCAGCCGGCCGCACCTGAACCTCCGGTTGCCCCCAGTCAGCCCATCACCTCAGCTGAGCTCCAGAAGACCGAGGCATTGATCAAAGAGGAAGATCCGCCCAGTATAAACCCCCCAGCGGCCCACATCCGGCCCACACACCCGCTCAAGAGCTTCGCTGTGCCAGCGCTCACAGTTTCTGCCCATAACCCGCCCACCTATGAGACGGCCTTACCCAGCACCCCCCTGCTGGCTCAGCCAGGTCCGGCCCCTGCTTCATCCATTTTCACATGTTCAACACCTAAAAGGGGCTTTCACACTGGAGGAACCTTTTCATAGTTACTGAACTATTAGTGGCACTTCCTGGATTTTAGTGTGTTAGGAACTGGGAACTAATTTAGTCGGTCTAAACCAGCACTATAGTAACTATTAGTGTTCACTGATTGGTCAAACGCACGTGAAACATCAGCACCCGCCATTTAAAAACAAAACATAATAAAAACAGATTATAGCATATATATTTACACGCACATGGAAAACTGTGATAGATGGACCTCTAAACCTTTACGCTCAGGAGAAAATCCAACGCAACTTTGAGGGAACCAAGAGAAACATGATTATGTCTTTCTGCTCAACAACCACACGACATACGCTAATAAATGTTCATCACTGTCTACTTTCTGTGTGTAACACTTCTATCTTACGTATATAGACAGATCGTAAACTATTGAACACGGAGAATGCGAGCACTTGTGGGCTTTTCATTGGCATTAAAATAAAGGTCAAAATACCTGCGTCACGCATCATAAACATCAACAGAGAGAAGCAGCTCCGACTATAATGTTCGTCCACAAGATGCTAGATAGTGTACCTTTAACCCTCAGGTGCTCTTCGTTTCGGAGTCACACTTGTTATCCGACCGGACACCTAAAAATTAAATTTCCTCCATCCCAGTAAAACCAATGCAATTTATTTTTGTTCTATAATATTTATTCTTTGTAATTTAGTATTTTGAGACAATTTGATTGAATTTATTAATATTTATGTAATAGTTATGGTCTATTTTGGCATGGAAAAATATAGATATTTTTCTATATATATATTTATTTATTTTTTCAAAAATTATTAATGCAGTGTTTTAGTGTAATATAGAGTCTAGGCCTTCAGAAAAAAACATATTTTTTGAAGAAAATTAGCACCATCTGGTTACAGTATAGAGAAAAAGCGTAGAATCATGGTGTAACCACTAGATGGCATGTACAGCTCTCTATGGAGAGGCATGTGAATTCCCCAGATGCTTATGAACTTTATGAATTTTTTTTGTTTTTTGGTGGATTTGAATATATAGTTGAAACAATCTCAAAAACGATTTTTTTATTAAAAAAATGTTAAAAATAAATAAATAAACATTTGTAATTTTTTGTCAATTTCCCATTCATTCCCTATGGGGGTCATTTTTGACCAAAGACCACAAGTGTGACTATTTTTTTAGACCACTTAGCATGCTCAGATCATGACCTCAATTTTTTTTTGTATTCACATACATAATGCCATAAAAGTCACCAAGTTTCGTAACATTCCGATGAAGCTGTGATTTTTAGAAATTCAAAACAGAAAATTTTTCGGTCAGAAATGACCGAAGAGCACCTGAGGGTTAAGAGAAACTCCAGTGGATGGTTGCTTTACGTGTGGGAGACTTCATATCATGTCCTGTTATCTGTGTTTCAGCACCCGGCGTGAAAACTGCGTCCATCGGGACACTAAATCGAGCTCGAGCTCCAATGCCAGTAACAGTCCCGAATGCTCCTGACCAATCAGAAACCAGCAAGATGCTGGACATGGTGAGTGCTGGAGACACTGTCTCAAACATGTCTTGTTCACATTTCACCCCAAAATCAAAAGACGTAAATAAGATGTGTTTTGCATATAGAAAATAAAAAAAACTTTTTTTTTTACATTGTGAAATCATTTTCATGACAAATAAACAGTTTATATTTAAATATTAGTCCCTAATATTTATTTTTATTTTCAGCAGTAAAAAAATCTAATTTCTAAATGAATTCTCAAATCTAAATGGGCCCAATACAGAGCCCTGTGGCACACCGCTGCTTATTGAACTTATTTATTATTGAATTTTTGTTGTCCATTGAAGTGCTTAAAACATTCATAAAAATTGGAATAAAATATCTGCACATTCTTTATACAAAATTGAACTTTCTATTTTAAATTTTAGAGTGAAACGCCATATTATTAAGAAAGTTGAATCTGTGTTTAATTTGATTTATTTCTCTCTTTTTTTTACCCATTTATCTTTTTACTCACCGGCCGAATTAATTTGAATCGTTCCCTCTTTCTGCCTAATTTTAAAAATGCACTCCTTTTTAATTTGCGTTCCGCTTCTGAAATGCATGCATTTTGTTTGTTTTTGTCGTAGGTCGCGCTGTAGCGTCTTGCTTTATTCTCTCGCTCCAAACCCGTTTCCCTCCCTCGCTCTTCCTCTTTCTGTGTGTTTTTCTGTTCTTTCTCCCTCCGTTGTCTCGCATCCCTCAGTCCTAACTCTAACATGGCTGGTCTGGCATGGCTCTCTCTCTCTCAGACGTATGAGACCGACGAGCTCTCGGAAGAAATGGCCCACCTGGAGGGTTTGATGAAGGATCTGAACGCCATCACTACAGGCTGAAGAGCTTCAACACACACGGCCGAACCTCGTCCTCAGGAACAACCAGGACATCTCCGCTTCATCATCATCGTCTCCATCCTGATCCTGCATGGATATCGCCAGAGAAATCTAGAAAATGATGAGCCGTTCTGCACAGAAAACATACTTTTAATGTTTTATTGTTTAAGTGGATTTTATTTACGTATTCCATATTTTTAGCCTGTTTATGTTTGTTTTCATTGTGTATACAGCCATTTTAGGATTTTTTTAAGGTCAAACCATTCATGAAATGCGAGCAGAATGATCCGTAAACTATTCCGATCACTTTCAAATCAATGCAACAATTTACACAATGATTTAAACATGCTCGTTTGTAATCAGAAAACCATTCTTGCATCAAGTGTCTATAACACCATGTTAGTTGTTGCAGTTGAATTGAATTCAGCAGTTATCCAGATGGTTATTTTTGTTAGCTCATGTTTTAAATGCTTCATTTCTGGAAGGTCTCAGTGACTCATCAAAGTCTGCATTTTCCACTTCTCTCTTTATGCTCTGAATGACCATCTCAGCTCAGTCTGAATCCAGTGATGTTTTGGTGCTTCGGAAACTCGTGAGACGCTCCTCTTCCTCAGGACCTCGGGGAGATTCATCATGAAGGAGTTTAATGCCAAGTGACTCTCAGATTTTTGTACTTTGAGAGGTATATATATATATATATAGATATACAATGAACTGCAAATGTTTGCTTACATGAATACTTTGTACACTCTCAAAAAGGACAATTTTTATATATATTCATGTTTTGGTTGGTTTTTATATGAAAAAAAGACACATTGCTTTGTAAACATTTTCCATGTAAGTTATGCGTTGTGTTTTCACCGTGCCGTTTAGCCGACCCCTTCTCCCAAAGAATGAGCGGAAGAAAACATCAGCGACGAACTCTGCCTTGCTCGTGTACATTTTCTCGCGTCATGAATGTCAATTGTCAATGTAACAAGGTCTGCTTATGAATTAAGTTGTTGTTTGTGTTTACAATAACGGGGGAAGATTTAAAAAAAAGAAGAAGACACCGAACCATGTGGTGTGGCCGGTGTAGGCTACTACCGTCAACTGTCATTTGCACTTTTTATATTTTGGATTTGAAATGAATCGCTGATGCC
>NW_024121521.1:4990811-5045811 GCF_016745375.1 Pimephales promelas
AGTTGGGGTTTTGTTTTGTATGAATGGTCACTTCAAGTCTCTGTGATCTTCTGGTCTGGGTATGTGGCTTGACTCCCTCATTCAATGATTAATTTATTTTTAACCTTTTTTTATTCACCTGATCACTTATTTCACACTTTTTAGTGTTTTTTAATCCATGTCTATAATACAAACTGTAATGAATGAGCAAATGATGCTTGACTTTGTGTGTGTGTGTTGTGTGTGAATTCCTGCGACATGTGTGAACAGACATCTGTGTCTATTCGACTGCGTTTGCAGAAGCGTCATACACATGTAAACGCATCCTGTGACAGACCAGATGCTTCATGTTTTTCTGTCAGCGAAACTCTGGTGGTTTACACTGCAACATTTGGGAATGTTTCCACCAAAGCATTTTTGCACCCAGTCGTCCAATCACAGCTCATGTCGCTCTAAATTAGCGGCGCTCCCATTGAAAACAATTGGAAAAATATTGGCCTGACGTCGTCATACTCATGTGAGTCTGATACGGGAAACCGAACCAGGAAAGAAAATGCCTCTGCACTCGAATGGATCGACAAATGCCTTGATCGCGGTTCTCTGTTCCTCTTTTAAAATGATCACCCTGTCTACATCTAATTCATCTGTTTTTCTGATTTAATGAGTTAATTTTTCATGAGAAAAAAAAAATGCTCTTTTTCTGAATTAATGAGTTAGTTTTTCATGAGAAAAAAGTTTTTGCTCTGTTTTTCTGAATTAATGAGTTAATTTTTCATGAGAATTTATTTTTGCTGTTTTTCTGAGTTTTTCTTTAAAACAGAGCAAAAAAAAAAAAAAAATTCCATGAAAAATTAACTCGTTAATTCAGAAAAACAGAGCAAAAACTTTTTTCTCATGAAAAATTAACTCATTAATTCAGAAAAACAGAGTAAACTTTTTTTCTCATGAAAAATTAACTCATTAATTCAGAAAAAGAGCAATTTTTTTCTCATGAAAAATTAACTCATTAATTCAGAAAAACAGAGTAAACTTTTTTCTCATGAAAAATTAACTCGTTAATTCAGAAAAACAGAGCAAAAACTTTTTTCTCATGAAAAATTAACTCATTAATTCAGAAAAACAGAGCAAAAACTTTTTTCTCATGAAAAATTAACTCATTAATTCAGAAAAACAGAGCAAAAAAAAATTTCTCATGCAAAATTAACTCGTTAATTCAGAAAAACAGAGCAAAAACTTTTTTCTCATGAAAAATTAACTCATTAATTCAGAAAAACAGAGCAAAAAAAATGTTCTCATGCAAAATTAACTCATTAATTCAGAAAAACAGAGCAAAAACTTTTTTCTCATGAAAAATTAACTCATTAATTCAGAAAAACAGAGCAAAAACTTTTTTCTCATGAAAAATTAACTCATTAATTCAGAAAAACAGAGCAAAAACTTTTTTCTCATGAAAAATTAACTCATTAATTCAGAAAAACAGAGCAAAATCTTTTTCTCATGAAAAATTAACTCGTTAATTCAGAAAAACAGAGCAAAAACTTTTTTCTCATGAAAAATTAACTCATTAATTCAGAAAAACAGAGCAAAAAAAAATTTCTCATGCAAAATTAACTCGTTAATTCAGAAAAACAGAGCAAAAACTTTTTTCTCATGAAAAATTAACTCATTAATTCAGAAAAACAGAGCAAAAAAAATTTTCTCATGCAAAATTAACTCATTAATTCAGAAAAACAGAGCAAAAACTTTTTTCTCATGAAAAATTAACTCATTAATTCAGAAAAACAGAGCAAAAACTTTTTTCTCATGAAAAATTAACTCGTTAATTCAGAAAAACAGAGCAAAAACTTTTTTCTCATGAAAAATTAACTCATTAATTCAGAAAAACAGAGCAAAATCTTTTTCTCATGAAAAATTAACTCGTTAATTCAGAAAAACAGAGCAAAAACTTTTTTCTCATGAAAAATTAACTCGTTAATTCAGAAAGACAGAGCAAAAAAAAAATTTTTCATGAAAAATTAACTCGTTAATTCAGAAAGTCAGAGCAAAAACTTTTTTCTCATGAAAAATTAACTCATTAATTCAGAAAAACAGAGCAAAAAAAATTTTCTCATGCAAAATTAACTCATTAATTCAGAAAAACAGAGCAAAAACTTTTTTCTCATGAAAAATTAACTCATTAATTCAGAAAAACAGAGCAAAAACTTTTTTCTCATGAAAAATTAACTCATTAATTCAGAAAAACAGAGCAAAAACTTTTTTCTCATGAAAAATTAACTCATTAATTCAGAAAAACAGAGCAAAATCTTTTTCTCATGAAAAATTAACTCGTTAATTCAGAAAAACAGAGTACATTTTTTTTCTTCAAGTGAATGCAATACGCCTCCATAGGCTTGTTATAAACGGCAGAGATACTGCATACTTATGAATAATAAGTGTATAAATAAATAATCATCCAGAATTATATTATATGTAAGAAACCAAACTGTTTGTAAATCCGTCAAGATTTCAACGAGATAAGAGTATGTCTTACATCAGATACCACAGAGCCCACCAGAAAGCCTGTCTGTGACAAGATGGCCGCCGGTGATGACGATAAATACTCCGCCGTGAGACATCTAGCCTTTATATAGATATCTATGGACACACTGCCGTTCTGACCCGAGCTCCGGCCGTCTCCACGGCAACAGCTGGAGAATTTGCCCTGCAGTGTGTGTGAGGGGAGTCTGGCTGCTCAGGAATCCGTGAGCTCCGGGCCTTTGTGTTGTAGTGGAAGGGAACGGACCACAGATGCTGTGATTACTGACCTCCTTCCCTTCTTTCCTTCTTTTATAACTCTTTGAGTTTCCAGCCCCCACTCCTCAAGGCGCCGTGCCTGCAAGCTGTCGCTCCGATGCCGGCTCAGTCAAGGTTCAGTGGTTTTTGTAGGACTCAAGAAGAGACGGAGCAAACATCAAGGTTCAATTGTGTTGTAGTTTACTCATCCTCATCATTTCATGTTTTTACGAATATCACAGTGACCCCAGCTCCTAAAATGACAAAAAGTTGTCCATTTGGCTCGCTCAGGGCTCGACATTAACACCCGCCGCCAAATATATTTGACTTTAAAGCAAATTTGTATTTATTTCTGTGTATTTCAACAGTGGTGTTGTTTAACACAGCAGACTGATCCCGACACGCCAATTCAAGACGCGTTCTCTAATCTCTCCGACAGCGAGTGATAGGATCTGTGTATCTGCATTATATGGGTGGTAAAAAGATGAAATTGAGTATTGCATCAATCAATCATTAGAAAGTTCAGAGAATAGGATGAACTGCGATGCTCATCTTAAAGGCCAGATTAGGACATGGGATTTGTGCAAAGACAAGATGTGACGTGGAAGTGTCACGGAGTTTCAAGACGACAGGAAGGAAGGAACAAGAAGAAAATGAAAAGGAGAATGTGGGTGAGGCGGAGTAAAACAATCCATTCTTCCCCATCTGGAACGTGGGATGTTTCTTCTTCCTCTCCTAGCGTGGGTTGTTTAAAATACTTCTTTACCTTCTAAAACACTTTAATACTGCCTTCTTTTCTTCTCTCGCTCTTTTTCCAATCTGCAACCAATTACAGCTTTTTGGAAACGGCAAACCGTCTAAGAAGGGCCGCCCAAAGGCCCTTTCACATGACTCGTGTCAACATTCTCCAATTCATTGAACTCTCGGAGTGAAGAGTCAAGTTTTTTCTTGTTCTTACTGGTCAAGCACTGTCATGCAACACTCAAGACTTTCAACTTTTCACCCTTTTTGCTTATGAAGTACTTAAAGGAAGGAAAAAGCTGTTGTTGTTGACGAATATAAGCCAGTGGTGTCCAATCTTTCCACTCTACAGTAGCTTGGTGCTAATTTGTTAATTATTTGGTGGAATAGTCAAATTAGAAATTCTTCTAGAAAACCGTGAAAAAAGTACAATAAAATATGTGGTTTACGGATCAGGAATTGTATTGGATGGCTGCATGATGTAAAGTAAAATGTGAGTTTCTGTTGAGGCACAAATAATGAAGACCTCAATCCAATGTGTTTGGTACACCTTCACTGGGGATTATTAAGTCATTAGTGTTATATTCAGCACTGTTTCCCTGTCAGAGGTGTTTCAGGTAATGCGAGTTACACAGTTTGTCCTCCTGTGCAGGTGGAGACGCACCTGGCTGAGATTTCAGACAATGCTTTAGTTGTTAAAGTCGCTCTCAAACACACCGCCTGGTATGTCCATGTGCAACCTTGATTATCATTCCTGTATCAGGTTCTCACTTCAGGAGAATAGCCTGCTTTTTTGAGGGAAAACATCTTGTCATGACGATGAGATGCTAGCTTAGTTGTGCACAGTCTCTTGGGAGATTCACATGCAAATTCTTATACTGTTTTTATTTGGTGCCATGCAGTAAGCCTGGAGCGAGGCACGGAAGACGCGAATACGCCTCATTCGCGCGAATGGCGCAAATTGAGCGTCTGGCGCGTTAAGCGCGTTACACGCGAATGATTCAGTTAGTGCCATTTGTGCATTCACGCGTTTTACGCAAATTCGCGTCTGCCGCCCGAGTTGAAAAATCTGAACGTTGGCGTGAATTCGCGCCGCGTTAACCAATCAGGAGCCTAGCTGCTTGCTCACGTGGTGAAGTGTCTGGATGATTCAATAAGTTATTTTGTTAATATGACTAAATGCATGGTGGGATTATGCACAACAAAGCAAATGTTTCATCACTTAAAACATTATTTCTATATACGAGACATGTGCATTTTGTATTGAATGTTATTCATTCCATAGCTAGATTATATGAAAATAGTATTATGATGTAAAGACAATCAACATATGTGCATAAATTCGTGTCTGTACGTGAGAAAGAAAAAAAAATCACAGGACAGGTTAATAACTTTTGAAGGCTGGCTCTATTTATCATCAAAACAAAAATAAATGACAGCTAGATTAGATGGATGAGGGCGAGGGTGATCCTCGCTCCGATGCGGGACAACATGTCATCAAACTGGGCGCGGGACAGGCGGGAGTACCGCTGACAGCGGCCGTCATCCAGCGCAGCTCCTGGAGCGAGCAAATGGTGAAACTCGCCAAACGGTTCGGCTCTGAAGGGTCCGGTGGACACAAATATACGGCGACGATGATCCCCACGCCGCTGTTCTGCTCTCCAGAGTAAATACAGAGCGGTATGAATGCTCGGTCGACATAAAAACAATGGCCGCCAACGGATTTCGATTCTGACGCGCGTCACGCGCGTAAATTTCGCTTCAAACTTTTGTTTTCACGAGCACCAGTTTCGCTCTTGACACGCGAAATAACACAAAGTGGTCAAGCGTCAAACTAGACGCGTCAGGCGCGAATTTGACGCGCGATTCGCGTCCGGTGTGAACGTAGATGCTACGTTCACACCGGACGCGAATAGGGCGTCAGGCGCGAATGATTTCAATGTTAAGTCAATGCAAAGACGCGTTACGCACGTAAAAAATTCCTGCGGCGCAGGCGTGGAGAGCGGCGCGGAAGACGCGAATACGCCTCATTCGCGCGAATTGAGCGTCTGGCGCGTTAAGCGCGAATGATTCAGTTAGTGCCATTTGTGCATTCACGCGTTTTACGCAAATTCGCGTCTGCCGCCCGAGTTGAAAAATCTGAACTTTGGCGTGAATTCGCGCCGCGTTAACCAATCAGGAGCCTAGCTGCTTGCTCACGTGGTGAAGTGTCTGGATGCTTCAATAAATTATTTTGTTATGACTAAATGCATGGTGGGATTATGCACAACAAAGCAAATGTTTTATCACTTAAAACATTATTTCTATATACGAGACATGTGCATTTTGTATTGAATGTTATTCATTCCATAGCTAGATTATATGAAAATAGTATTATGATGTAAAGACAATCAACATATGTGCATAAGTTCGTGTCTGTACGTGAGAAAGAAAAAAAAAATCACAGGACAGGTTAATAACTTTTGAAGGCTGGCTCTATTTATCATCAAAACAAAAATAAATGACAGCTAGATTAGATGGATGAGGGCGAGGGTGATCCTCGCTCCGATGCGGGACAACAGGTCATCAAACTGGGCGCGGGACAGGCGGGAGTACCGCTGACAGCGGCCGTCATCCAGCGCAGCTCCTGGGGCGAGCAAATGGTGAAACTAGCCAAACGGTTCGCCTCCAAAGGGTCCGGAGGACACAGATATACGGCGACGATGATCCCCACGCCGCTGTTCTGCTCTCCAGAGTAAATACAGAGCGGTGACTCTCTCGATGAATGCTCGGTCGACATAAAAACAATGGCCGCCAACGGATTTCGATTCTGTACATTTCATTTCAAAGTTTTGTTTATACGCGCGTCAGTTTCGCTCTTGACACGCGAATTAACACAAAGTGGTCAGGCGTCAAACGACGCAGTAGACGCGAATTTGACGCGCGATTCGCGTCCGGAGTGAACGTAGCATAACCCTATATAGTGCAGCAGATTAACTGGATATTTCAAGAGAATCGTTCAAATTGGTATAGAAGCACAAAATTTCGGCACAGATCCCTCTCCAAGGGTCATTTTTTGGGAAAAGGCGTTGGCCACCCAAAAATTCAACATGGCGGCCATTTTTTCAAGATGGCCGCTATTTTTGCCAAATGCTCATTATGTCAATCGTTCAAACAGTGATGTAGATGTTTAAACAGTGCTTGTCCCTCAAATTCAAGATGGCAACCATTTTTCAAGATTAACATTGGCTCCTTGAGGATAAGGACCTTCAGGACCTTGAAGAGGATAAGATGTTTGTGTTGGGAAGGCTGCAGCGGAACATTAGCAAATTGTAGCAAATTGTGGTTTGGATAACTGATCAAAAACTAACCTCAAAGAGCATTCTATAGCCCTTTTTTAATATATAAACGCCTGTTTTCCATGCCAGGTCACAATCCGACCCTGAAACTCATGGAAATATCTGTGCTCTAACACCCGATGATGCTTTAAAGTGGGTAATGTTTGCAGAGGAACATGCAGTTTCCCCGTTTATGGATCTTCTGGAGTTACAAGGGAGAGCCACTGAATTTCCAAAGACTATTCCTTTCCGGGAGTCATGTGGCTGAGCTTCTGTTTTTGTCCCGGTTTGTATTCTTAAACCTGGACATTTTCAAATGGAAGGATGGGGTGATGAGAGGTCAACATGTCAAGATAAAACCAGTCATTTTTAATCTAATGGCAATCTCTCCCAGAGCCGTGAAGCATCCTGAGCATTTTGTGGCGATGCTAATCTTGGATGTAGGTATTGGTCCTCGATCAGCGCAACTCACGGTGGCCCCTATACTCGCATACCGCAACTCTTTCTCCGCTCTTGGCTTGACTCGAAGCCAGATCTCCAGTTACACTTCCTGTTTTTCCTCACGCTTCTGTGGTTCCGCCTGGCCATTCCCACCGGCCCTATGCGCCTCAGCGCAGACGGATTCCTACGATTCCCTGCGCTATTCCCATCGGAGCCCTGCGTGGAGAGAGCTTGGGAAAGTCCTCTTCCGGAGTCAACGATCCACCAAGCAACTGAACCTCTTGTTTCTCTCTCCTCCTCTCCTTTCTCTTTTTTTGCGCTCAGCTCACTCTCAAAATCAACATTTCCAGAGTGAATGTAAACCAAACCGCCTGAAAGTTTTCACGACCTTGGAATAGCAACATTCGGATCAAAATCAGATGGGCTCCGTCATGATTTGTGGCTTTATTAAGTATAGTTATCTATTTTTTTTTTTTTTTTGGAGATCCAACTTTTGCTCTGGTTTTTAGAGTCTCGGATTTGCCAAGATTCCTAAATCTGTAACTTTAACACTGAAACATGGTACACTCTAAAAAATGCTGGGTTGTTTTAACCCAACTTTGGGTCAAATATGGACTAACCCAGCTGTTGGGTTAAATTTTTACATTACATTTTTAACCCAACATTTCGGGTTTGTCCATATTTGACCCAAAATTGGGTTAAAACAACCCAGCATTTTTTAGAGTGTATAACTCAAGAGAGTTTAAGACGTGTGTGTTCATACTGGATTGCAAACTTCTTGGAAAACCTGACTATACACTCTAAAAAATACTGTTGTTTTAACCCAATTTTGGGTTAAATATGGAAAAACTCAAACATTGGGTTACAATTTTAATTTGAAAATGTAATCCAATGGCTGGGTTTGTCCATATTTGACCCAAAATTGGGTTAAAACAACCCAGCATTTTTTTAGAGTGTGGTTTGAGACGTTGATATCTATTTTTTTCTCATTAGAAACAGAACAGTCACCATTTATTTTTATTTATTCATTTATTTAACCCTTATTTAACCAGGGAAATCCTTTGAGCACAAGTCTCTTTTGCGAAGGAGCCCTGGCCAAGAAGGCCGCAGTAAAGGTTCCACATAAAATACAAAACAAAAATAAATACAATAAACATACGAGACATAATAAATACATTAACACATACATTAACCTTACAACAGTTCCACTGGTGTTTTGCTGTCAATGAGAAACAACTGAGACATTAAAGAGATGTTTTCTTTCCTTGGGGAATTTGATCAAAAACGGCTCTCCTAAATTAGATTAGCATTTGATTGCAGATAATAATATCTGAGCACATTGTGAAACACTGTTGAGATCTCCTTTAAACCCCCAGAGGAGACTCATGAGAGATTACTGGGGTCTTGTAATTCCACATCCTGTTATCTCTCTTCCTGTGATGTCGCCCCTAGCCAACGCTTGCGTAAACAAGAAAATAAGAGTTTGTCATGCCGTTTTCTCCCCTTGAGGTCTAAAGTGTCGCGCGTTTGGTCATGTGGTTCTGTCTTAACCATAATTACAACTTCCACGGTTTCACTGTGCTCGTTTGAGCAAATGTAAACACTAAACGGCCATCATCCTCCTCCATGTCCCGGGAGAGTATCATTAACAAGAAGTTATTTGAACGTTGTCGTTAACGTTTTACGATCCAGACGCCACAACTACAGGGAACATAGCTTCGATTCAGATGCACAACAGTTCACAGTGAGATTATGTTTGGAAGGCACTGATGGGGCGAACGAACACGCATACGTGAATTGTTTGGCGTATCCTCTCCACTTCCTGTCTCATTCTGTGGTCGACCTAGAAGTGTTCCTGTCTAAAGCTTGTCCTCGCCGCTACAGGATAACAATGGCACAGCAGTAAATGTAGCATGCATGTGTGTGTGTGTATTCTGCAGAATTAAAACGTTCAATATATTGACAAATTGTAAATATTTAGCTTATCCGCTGATGTTTTATGCATCTTTAAAGGGATACTCCACTTTTTTGGAAATAGGCTCATTTTACCACTCCCCCAGAGTTGAACTGTTGGGTTTTACCGTTTTCGAATCCATTCAGCCGATTTATTTGATATTTAGAAGAATATCAGTAACCAGACAGTTTCTGGTCTCATTGACTTCCATAGTAGGAAAACAAAAATATACTATGGAAGTCAATGAGACCAAAAACTGTCTGGTTACTGATATTCTTCTAAATATCAGAAAATCAGCTGTTTAACAGGGGGGGGGGGGGGGGGGGGGGGGGGGGTTGTAAAATGAACCTATTTCCAAAAAAAAATAAAAAAAAGTGGAGTATCCCTTTAAGAGTTTACTCTCAGCTTCAACACATTTCACCACACTTAAAGACAAATGCCTTGACAAGCGCAGTGATGTATTTCCTTTTGAAACAGGAAGTTTAAAGGGATAGTCCACTTTACCACTCCCCCAGAGTTAAACAGTTGAGTTTTACCGTTTTCAATTGTATTCAGCCGATTTTCTTATATTTAGAAGAATATCAGTAACCAGACAGTTTCTCGTCTCATTGACTTCCATAGTATATTTTTGTTTTCCTACTATGGAAGTCAATGAGACCAGAAAATGTCTGGTTACTGATATTCTTCTAAATATCAGAAATACGGCTAAATTGATTCGAAAACGGTAAAACTAAACTGTTTAACTCTGGGGGAGTGGTAAAATGAGCCTATTTCCAAAAAAAAAAAAAGTGGAGTATCCCTTTAAACTTGCAGAAAATGTGGGAAAAGTCGTCCGATTCCACTCGCGTCTGATGAGAATAGTTCCTAAATGTGTTGTTTTCCCACTTTCTTGCATCCTCGGTGAGTTATTTGTCGGATTTACTGAGGTTTGTGTCAGCAGAATCTAAACCTACAAACAGGAAAGACAGAGAACGCACAGTAAATGTGATTGCGATTTGGCTCTGGATATCAGTGACGGCCAAGCTGTCCTCTCTCTGGTGAAATCACACATCTATCTCTCTGTTTTGGAGAAGTGCAGAGAGCATGATGTCATCGGTTCGAGGGCCCTCAGGGCCACAGCCGAGTGAAGGCTTTATGAGAACCAGCTGTGAGGAGGAGGAGGAGGAGGAGGAGGAGCAGAGTTAAAGCTGGCTCTCCTCGACATCTCGGTCACTTGTTCAGATACGTGACACGACAGAGATTTCATCAACCATTCAATTCTCGCATCATGCATTCACCCTCACGTTCTTCCGTACTTGCCTCTGTACACCAAAGCATACATTTTAATAATGCACTGGCCACTCTTGTGCATGCAAGTCAAATGCTGGTCATTTTTAGCCACTCTTGAACATTCAGCTTTTCATGATGGAAGCAAGTCATACAGATTTGGAAAAACATGAGATTGACGAAGGCTGCATTTACTTTACCGATTTTCATATCCGATTTTTTTTTTTTTACGACCCGTACACCATCTTTTAAAAGTGAAAACACTCAAACCTTCGTCCTCCATCGCGTCATGTGATCTCATCCATCTGAGTTGACGTACGAATCGCAGTTAATATCCGATTTGTCTGCTTACGTGGCACACGCAAATGGACGTATCCGATTCATATCCGCTTTATTAGTGAGGCCTGAATCCGATCTGAGAAAATCGGTATCCATACATTTTTTTTTGTTTTCAGCTTACACGTTCATCCGATCTGTGCCACATGAGACGAAAAAATCGGATTTGGGTACCATGCAGTGTAAATGAGGGCTAAATGATGCTCTCTCTGTATTTCAGCTCTAAAACCTGCGTTTGTAAGTTGCAGTCAGGATTCACACAAGCTGCGTAAACACTTTTTGAAATGTAAGCCCTGGAAAACCCTTTAAAACAGCCATATTTATGAAGAGGTACTTGAAAAGTGTTTGACTTATTTAAATGCAATATACAGTAGCACACATCTGAAGTGGATCAAAAAAGGTTTTGATCCACTTTAAATTTTGATTACTACACTCAAACAATGCTGGGTTGTTTTTAACCCAAATTTGGGTCAAATATGGACAAACCCAAATGTTGGGTTAAAAATGTCATTTTAAATTTCACCTTTTAACTTTAAATTTTTTAATTGCATTTTTAACCCAACATTTGGGTTTGTCCATATTTGACCCAAATTTGAATTGAAACAACCCAGCATTTTTTTAGAGTGTACTGTATCTAATAAAAAAACACACACAAGCCCGTCTACTAAACCCCCATCAGACCTTTTTCTCGACACAATATCATAATATAAAAAATATAATTGATTGAAAAGTAATACATTTTAAAAAATGTTGCGTTGTTTTAACCCAGTTTTGGGTAAAATATGGACAAACCCAAGCTTTGGGTTAAAAATTTAATTTAATGTTAACCCAATTTGTCAATATTTGATCCAAATTTGGGTTGAAATAACCCAGCATTTTTAGAGTGTAGCAATTATATACTTTGTATTTAAAATGTATGATTAAATAAGTATTTTGAGTACCTTAAATCTGTCATTTGAGTTTTAAAAAATCCTTAAAAAATACTAAAGATATTGTTTGATAAGTGTAATCTCTGATTGTAGTCCTTGAAAACTACAAAAGTAGTGCTTAAAGTCAAAGTACTGGAATTTTTGTACAGTGTCAGTATGATGTCATGCGGATTTGACCTGGCTTTTGTAAATCTGACCCTTTGTTTGCATGTGTGTGTGTGTGTGTGTGTGTGTGTTCATGAATGTCCCTTATGATGAAACCCTCCTACAATCCAGCTCCGCAGAAGAGTTTGGCTAAGCTAGGAGAGAAAAAATGAAAAGATTTATAGCGAAACGCAGATGGTCTTCCATTTCCATTAGGTCTCCTCCTCACATCGCCTGACACACTCACATTTTTACACATCGTTCCACTCATATAATGCTGTTGTACACTAAATGTGATGAATCTACATTCTTTTACTGAATCCAATGACATTTGCCAACTGCTTCACACAAGAACTTGTACACTTAGACCACTTAAACAGCTTCTGTTTGTAAAAAAACAAACAAACATGTATTTAATTTTATATGGTTTGCCTTTTTGCCGCACTTATTATATTTGGAATAATAATGCACACAAAAAAGAAGTGTTTTTGTGCTACAAATCTGAAAAAAAAACCACGTCAGCTGGTACAGACACATTTAGAGATTTCAATCAGGACATTATTTGTGGTCTTAGTTGGTTTAAAAGTTCATAAGTTTAACAAAACACGTTTGTAACCGACATGTTTACTCTGCAGCCGTTATCACACACACTAAAAGCTTTTCTTGTCTGCCGGGAAAAAAACGTTTTCTGACTTAATAAGCATGCCGTCTCTTCCCTCTGTATATCTGCTCTGTGTGTCTCTGGAATGATAAAGATCGCTTGC
This sequence comes from Pimephales promelas, assembly GCF_016745375.1. The sequence continues at coordinate 5,003,455 of NW_024121521.1, forward strand.
GTAACATTACCGAGGGCTTCTGATGACCCTCACTCATGTGATCATGTGATTTGTACACTAATCTAATGGTTTTTAGTCAAAAGTGGCCCTTTTTGATGTCTCAAAAGAGAATCGAGTAATCTCTGGGGTTTCAAAGGAGATCTCAGTTATGCTCAATCAATTCTCATTGATATCCACGTTCATTTTATAGCAAAGGCAGTGCACAAAGTTTCGGAGGCGAACGTATGTTTGGTAAACGTGATTGACACATTTATTTTTTAACGTGCGAGCCGAGAATTTCTCCTTTACAGTTACAGCAGTGCGATGACGATTCATATTTAATATTAATTGTCAGACCATGTTAAAGGAGAACTCCGGTGAACAATGAACCTTTGGTCTAATAAAACATCGGTACCAAGTCAATCGTTCTCTGAGATTTGTTTTCATGATAATCGAATGTAAAGAGTTTTATCTCTAAAAACTGTTTAGCGTATAATGCTAGTAATGGGGGCATTGACTAAGTAAAAAAGAAATCGCTAGTTTATACCACTAACAAGGGCTCAAAATAGCCCCACACTAACACAGAGTAACATAATGAGGGTCCATACATGCAAAACCAAGCATTGAGAACTTTGTAAGTGTACTTGTAAGTGAATAAGTTTACTTCGCGTATACAGACAGGGGCCATCTTAGGAAATAGTCTTGATAAGTCGATCCCCGAACGCCGTTCATACAGTTCAGAAGTTCGTTGAACTTCATACAGTTCAGATCACTCAGCACGACGTTTGTGGTTTGACTTATCGAGACTATTTCCTAAGATGGCTCCCGCGAAGTGAACTGTCTTCATAAAGTATCTTCTTATTAAATGGTCTGTACACTTACAAAGTTCTCAATGCTTGGTTTTGCATGTATGGACCCTCATTATGTTACTGTGTCAGTGTGGGGCTATTTTGAGCCCTTGTTAGTGGTATAAACTAGCGATTTCTTTTTACTTAGTCAATGCCCCCATTACTAGCATTATATGAAGAGTTCAGATGCAAAAGCCTCTAAGTGCCATTTGAAATTTTCTTCTAGAATGATCATTTTTATCAAGCTTGTATATTTAAGTTCAATGATTTCACTTAAATGGCAATGATAATTACCTATTAATTGTTATTTAAGTGAAATTACTGAACTTAAATATACAAGCTTGATAAAAATCATCATTAAAGAAGAAAAATTTAAATGGCATTTAGAGGCTTTTGCATCTGAACTCTTCATATGCTAAACAGTTTTTAGAGATAAAACTCTTTACATTCGATTATCATGAAAACAAATCTCAGAGAACGATTGACTTGGTACCGATGTTTTATTAGACCAAAGGTTCATTGTTCGCCGGAGTTCTCCTTTAAGTCAACCAAATTTTGGAAACTTCTGTTGAAGTGTATAAGTACTAGAAATATTTCCCTCTATTAAAGTAATTGCATACAACATCTCTCTGGTTGAGTTGACCTAGAATTACTCGATCACCCAAGCATGCGATTTAAAGTTGCGTTAAACGCATTGATTAGCAAGAAAAATTACGGAAAGCTCTGTTAAATCCCCTGAACTATAAAGAGAAGTAAAACTGAGCATTACTCTCGGTCTCCGTTTGTCAACACCGTTTTCTCCAATCCTCTTTCTGTTCAGAACAATGACCGCCCTGTCATCCAATCAGCTGATGGGCATCGGGTCAGGGGGCGGGGCCAGTAAATGTCCCTCGGGTCATATAGAGGTTTTTATTGGCTGGAACAGATGGCTCACTTTCTCCTCATCTTTGTGGAAGTCGCCTTATCTCGCAGGGGTCACATTTAACAGTCGTGAAGAGAACAAAGACCCTGAAATGAAGGTTGTAAATACAGCTAATGTCAGGTTTACTGTTTGTGGCTATCAGGATGAGGAGGACTAACTTAAACACTCAAGTAACAAACAAAGTACTGATCTTTAGTATAACTTGTTCAGGTTGTGTTACAGACATGAATGATTCTGTAAATCAGCTTGTTTTCTAAGCATGCATGCAGATTAGATTATATATAAATTTACAAATGATATATTCTATACTTGAGCGAGTAGATTGTGTTACATTGCAGCTCGGATCAAACTTTGGCTCTTCACTTTTTCATTTCTCTCTCTCCCTTCTTTGCATTTTCAGATGAAGAGGAAGGGGGGTGGGGGGCGCTGATGTTGCTCCGCAAACATGTGACTCCACACACACACACACACACACACTCACACTCACACACAGCTGAAAATCATTTAGGGCTGTAGGTCGCCCGAGAGAAACAGAGAAAAAGACCGCAAACTAAAGATAGATCGACACAATATATATTTAATGATAATAATTTAAAGTAATGAATAATTTCTTTTTGGGTTTTGTATCTTATTTTAATGATTAACTGTAATTTGCAATTTAATTAAATGATATCGTCTGTGGCAAATGTACAATACAAGTCACTAAGGTAGACTATCAATCTTAGAGTATGGTCGTTGATTAATTTGATGAATTATTTAATTAAGAAATGTATTAATATTAAATGATTTTGCATGATTCATATATTTAAATAATTATCAATTTTACATCTTACTTATTTTTTTGCATTTTTACATTATGTTTTATTTTATTATTTTATTGAAAAAAATACACATTTTAAAAATGCTGAGTTGTTTTAACCCAACCCAACTTTGGGTCAAATATGGACAAACCCAGCCATTGGGTTACATTTTTTTCATTACATTTTTAACCCAACTTTTGGGTTTGTCCATATTTGACCCAAAGTTGGATTAAAGCAACCCAGCATTTTTAGAGCGTACTATATATTTATTTTATTTTTCAGTTCTTCTGCCGTTTAGTACCAAAAGTTTTGGATGGTTTTTTGGATTTTTGGATTTTTTTTTATTTTTTATTGTAAATTACAAAAATTAGTCAGATACTTTCAAACACCAAACAGAAATATTTTTTTTTTATCATATCATAAAATATAAGCATTAAAAAACAAAAACAAATATACACACGTACACAAACATATCCATTACAATTATTCCATTTAAGTAAAATAAATGAATAAATAAATAAATAAAAAATACAATAAAAATAGCTAGCCACAGAATACATAAATAGTAAATTCCTCTTACACAGCCAATAAATATTGGGTAAATTAATCACTATAGTATCAGGGAAGCTTCCCAAATATATTTTCAATGCACTCTATAAGTCTATTACACTTCTGATTATCTATAAGGGTAAGAGAATTGAAAAGTAATTTAAGTTCTACTAAAAATAAAGGGAATTTGGTAACGGTTACGTCATCTGAGCCGGAGAGGAAGGTTTTTACGGCCGACTCCAGTGGCGGCAGAATGCTGGGAATGTGGGTTAATGGTTGAGCTCTTGCACATGTGGAATGGCGCTCGCCGGCCGTGGAAACAGATGGGGTTCGTTTATGTTGCACCCCCGCTTGTGTCCCATGGACATTGTCATACTTCCGTTTGGCAGAACAAAAAGAACAGACACACACGTACACACTCGACAGTCCTCTCCAAATGTGTTGGTTAAGTGGTAACACCTGTGTGGCGACTGGGTTTAGATCACTCGAAAACAGACCCGACTGCTTAGCAAGTTTTTTATTGGCTGGTTGATAATTACTGGCTCCTTTAAAACACAGAGCAGTGAGAAGTACGAGGTCGTAGGTCACGTTGAGTTTGGTCAGAGCCCGCCTTGGCACTTCCTATTAGCCCCATTGTGTATTATCTTGGTTGCAGTTCCATTAGAATTCCACTGGGGGTGATCACGGGCGAGAGCAGAATGAATGGGAGTCTATGGGGCTAAATGGCTAAAAGTGTCTCTTTCACCTGCTTCTCGTTAAATCAAAATTTGGATTTTATTGTTGATTCCGCAAGTTCAATATAGATTATAGGCCAAAAGTCGAATGAACGAGTACTTATGTCCTTTTGATTTCTTACAGGTTAGGCTGTTGGCTGGAACACGCTAGCATTCTGCTATTGTGTGACATCATCACAGTTTTGAATGGATAAGTGAACTTAAAAATGCAATTTTAAGCTAAATGTATTTTCTTAGCCCTCCCTTTTGAATGCAACTTTTAAAGTACTTGACAAGTGGATTTCTGGGGGTGAAACCCCATTGACTCCCATTCATTTTGCACTCGACCGCGAGCGCCCCCGCATGGACAGAGACGTGTTACTGCAGCCAGTCCAGAACCCGGAAGTAACCAGCCAGTGTTAATTCTCTTCAATTAGACATTCTCTGGTTTGGTCTCCTTTTTTGAATATTTCGCATAGACATTTCTCTGTTAGACATTTGTTCAAATCACTAACCCTCACTTTTTTCTGATTTCCCAAATGAAGCAAAACTGGGATGTTTGTAACTGTAGTAACCAGTCTGTTGTAAACTCTCTGACTATAGTCTTTTGTGTTTGTATTGTGAGTCATCCGGCCTCCTGTGTCATGAGGATAAATGGATGACTATACCATGGTATAGTTAGGGCTGTCCTTTGGAAACCCCCAAATCCCTATTTCCCCTAACGTGCGCACACAGTGATGGTTTCAGATTGTGATACCCTGCTGTTTTGACATTTACTATGGTTTGTTATATGCATGGCATTTCAAGCTATTCAAGCTTACATCAGTGACTCTCAGCTGATACGATGCCTATCATTGTTCACGTATTTAAAGGGATACTCCACTTTTTTTGTAAATAGGCTCATTTTACCACTCCCCCAGAGTTGAACAATTGGGTTTTACCGTTTTTGAATGTATTCAGCCGATTTTCTGATATTTAGAAGAATATCAGTAAACGGACAGTTTCTGGTCTCATTGACTTCCATAGTATATTTTTTTCCTACTATGGAAGTCAATGAGACCAGAAACTGTCTGGTTACTGATATTCTTCTAAATATCAAGAAAATCGTCTGAATGGATTCGAAAACGGTGAAACCCAACTGTTTAACTCTGGGGGAGTGGTAAAATGAGCCTATTTACAAAAAAAAAGTGGAGTATCCCTTTAAGCTCCTTTAGTATTATCCGTTGCTATGGCGTTTGTCATGAGCGATTACCCTCCTCCCTCCCCAGCTCCACCCGTCTAACGTCAGGATTTGGCATTTCCGTTGAATCAGACTAAATTCTCTACATTAAAATATTGAAATTAATGATATCTGCAATACATTCTCGTTGGTTCTGTTTTGTTTACCCTAAGGAGGGTTATTGCTGCTCTTATCTAGGCTGCATGAACCAATCCAAACTATATAAGCTTATGGTCAATCATATTTGATGATAGTGGTCCCTGAAACTATGATATTTCCATGTTAATTGTCCAAAAATACTTATTTCTGTTTGTGTGTGTGTGTAGGATGCCATCTGCTAGCACCATGACTGGCGGGAGAGCACTTCTGCTCTGTACAAACACGGAGGACTGCATCTACCAATCAGCAAACGGGTATGTACAACTAAGTCCTTTAATTTCCTGGTAATTCGTTGCTGTTGTTATTAAAGCTGCAGCTTTCCTGCCTTCCGTACCGATTGAATTAAAGGAGTAGTTCACTTTAAAAAAAACTTTTGCTGATAATTTACTCACCCCCATGTCATCCAAGATGTTCAACGAACGAAATGACTCAAAAAGATTCGTTCGTTTTGATCACAGAACAGAGCAATGCGAGCATTTGTGCTTATAAAACTTAAACTTTTTCATTTATTTTTTAAATGAGCGATCGTTTCACTTGATAAGACCCATATTCATCGTCTGGTGTCGTTTAAAGCCCTTTGAAGCTGCACTGAAACTCTCATCTGGACCTTGAACCGTTTGGTCCCCATTGAAGTCCATTATATGGAGAAAATCCTGGAATATTTTCATCAAAAACCTTCATTTCTAGTTTTCGACTGAAGAAAGAAAGACATGGACATCTTGGATGACATGGGGGTTTAATTTTGACTATTAAACTATTTGTTTAATCAAACAAAAGAAGCATTGTTAAATTTGGTGCCACTGGTCACTAAAAAAATAGTAGAATCATTTCATTGAAATAAAGATTAAAAATTCAGTAATTTTTTACCAACACAAACAGTAGCAGAGTCCATGTGTTATCCATGCTTTATCCAATTCAATAAGTGTCACAGTATACAGTTGACTCGGAAATGAACTTTATTGTCTAACGTAGAAACTAGCTAATAAAACCAAGTACTACTATAGGTGTAACTAAGCTACCTTGTTCTTTTTGAGACGGCAATTTTGGTGCTTTTTACTGTATAAAACCATACCTTAAATGATGTTCAGTCCATGCTTAAGTTTCCCAGCAAACATCGATCATACACCGCAGTATTAAAACCAAACATGTCCAGTAAGGTAAACACTGATAGACTTCATAAACATCCCCAGGTGGGATATTGAGGGTAATTTTGGGGCAAGCCTAACTGTGAAAGTTATTTTTACCGAAATCTAATTAAACTCCTTTGGTACTGCCAACCCATGGTGGTTTGGCATGCCATAGTGTGTTAGTTAAAGATTTAAAACCTGCAGAAGAATGGGCGAAATGAGTGAGCTCACTTTACTGAAGCCTTTCGGTACTCAGAGGCGTAGTGTGTATCTTTAGCTAGTTGAAAAATAAATGCTATTTCATCAGCTCACTGTACAATGTTCCCAATCCTGTTAAGAGGAGACTTTAGTTTACATCCTGGCGGATGATGGGTGATGTGCCATGCAAGAGTTTGAGCAGGCCTATTCTTCACATATTGTCCTCATTTTCCTTTCTGTCTCTGCCTCGTTCCCTCTCTCTCTCTCCCTCTCTTGATTCTCTTCCTTGGGGTTTTGGAGCTTGACCTAGTTTTCCTCTTGGCTGCCTTGAGCTTCATGAAATGAGATACATTAGCCAGAAAGAGAGAGAAAAAAAAACCCAACATGCCAAACGAAAGTTGCTGAAAGTTTATTTGAATTTTCTGAGAGCCAAAAGTTTGTATTTGAAAAAGAGGTATCGCTATTTGGAGGCATATTGGTGAAGATATTCTCCTGTAAAATGATGACAAAAAAGTTCTAGGTTCATATTTCCTCTGTTTGTTTGTGTTTATTGACTGAGCCAATTAAAGAAAGAGGAAGATGCACGTCTGTCCCATGAACTTTGGCCCGCACGCACCAGGTCAAACGTTCACAGAGGAGTTCATGACCTTCCAATTCATAACCGCTGATGCTGTTTTGTGGAGTGAAAGGCTTGTATTTTATGTCCACGCCCATCTGCATCTCATTTGAACCTGTACATTTAAAGTCATTATAATTTGTTGTATTGTAATGAATAGACAATGCAATTAAATGATTAGTTCAATTTTTTAAAAAAAACTTTTGCTGATAATTTACTCGCCCCCGTGTCATCCAAGATGTCCATGTCTTTCTTTCTTCAGTCGAAAAGAAATTAAGGTTTTTGATGAAAACATTCCAGGATTTTTCTCCATATAATGGACTTCAATGGGGTCCAAACGGTTCAAGGTCCAAAAGACACGAAACGATCGCTCATTTAATAAATAAATAACAAAGTTTAAGTTTTATAAGCACAAATGCTCGCCTTGCTCTGTTCTGTGATGCGCGTTTGTGACTCTCCTGTTCGATCTTTTTCGTGTCATTTGGTTCATTCAACCAACGAAATGAACGACTTGACTTGGGAAAAGATTCGTTCATTTTGATGAACGAGTTCCAACAGGAGAGTCACGAACATACATCACAGAACAGAGCAAGGCGATTATTTGAGCTTATAAAACTTAAACTTTGTTATTTATTTAAATGAGCGATCGTTTCGCTTGATAAGACCCTTATTCATCGTCTGATGTCGTTTAAAGCCCTTTGAAGCTGCACTGAAACCGTTTGGACCCCATTGAAGTCCATTATATGGAGAAAATCCTGGAATGTTTTCATCAAAAACCTTAATTTCTTTTCGACTGAAGAAAGAAAGACATGGACATCTTGGATGACACGGGGGCGAGTAAACTATCAGCAAAAGTTTTTTTTTAAAAGTGAACTACTCCTTTAATACCAATACCAAAGGGAAAACTCTGAACATTTTTGGTGTACAGCCGAATACTGTCTAGTAGACTGCTTTGTTTGTAATTTTGTGGTTGTGAGATTTTGGTAATTGGTAATTAAGCGAGAAGCATGTTGACCTTGAAATGCACCGACTCTATAATTACCGCCTAATGACTCTCAGACACTCTTGATGACTTTATCATCTTTCCCGTGGTCTCTTCAGGCTCCACTGCTGCGGATTGAAGCTTGACCAGGCCCAATCTGTGGTGCTTCAGCGGCCTGACCTGTGTGGGGTCGGGGACGGTCTCTCATCTCTGAGCAACCTCAACCGAAGCCCAGGAGACAACGTCATGCTCGCCCACAAGAGTCCTTCCAATCCTCGGCCCATTGAGAACGGCTCGGGCGTTTGCAGCAAGTCCCCCAAAACGCCCTCAGGACTCAAAAGCACTGCCAGCATTCGGGACAAGATCTCCCAATGGGAAGGCAAAACGGAGACAATCCCCCCGAAAGAAACTGAAGGTGGGAAGAAGAAGGCGCAGCCGGAAGTACAAAGGAAAGACAGCAAGAGACTTTTCAACTGGGAGAGACAGAACTGTGGTAAAGAGAACGGGAGCAAGTCTGGAGAACCTCTACAGGGACACGTGAAAGAAAAAGAATGGATTTTGGACCCAAAAATGACAGAAACTTGTCAGGACAAAAAGTCAGTGCTCACGCACATTAAAAAACTCGAGCAAGCGATGAAGGAGACTCCTTCCAAATCATCCTTGTCCATGCCAGGCAATTATTTCTGCCCGGCTTCCAAAGAGGAGCAGGAAGAGGCCGAGAAACGAGCCGCCGAGCCGATCTTCGGGACTCTGGATGTGGTGAGATCCGGCAGCCGTCGAAGTCGGGACCCCGAGAACGTCTACAGCGAACCTGGAGTTCCTTCCATTAACCCTTTACCAAAACCCCAAAGAACCTTTCAGCACCACACGCAGACAAACAACCATGTGGACAACCACGGTTTTGTCAAGGGTAAAAGAAACCTTCCCCCTTTACCTTCCATACCTCCGCCACCCCTTCCCTCCTGTCCTCCACCACCAGGGGTCTGTAGAAGACCGTCCGGACGAGCTCGAAACACCAATAACAGGTAAGAGGACTGATATATGATGACTTTCAACCTCATTTGGGTATCTAACCAACCTTTTGGTAAACAAGTCAGTCTACTTGGTGGCCATCCCTGGGCCCCTACTTCCAGTCTTGCACAAGTCAAGTCAAGTCACATTTATTTATATAGCGCTTTTCACCATACAGATTTTATCAAAGCAGCTTCACAGTGATAACATGAAAGTAGTACAACACAGATCAATAAGTATTAAATATTAAATAACCCCGACTAAGCAAGGCAAAAGCAAGGTGACAGTGGCAAGGAACCAAAACTCCATCAGATTGGATGGAGAAAAAACCTTGGGAGAACCCAGGCTCAGTCGGGGGCCAGTTCTCCTCTGGCTTACATTCATATTGTTTATATATAAATATTAAATATAAATATTGTTTATATATAAAACGGCGCCATAACATATCGCCGTCGTTGAGTCGTCTCTTCACAGGCGTTGGGGCATCCGAAATCCCCGTGAGAGGCTGAACACAAAACGCCATTTTTCTCGGGACAGACGTCCTGAGGTAACAGCAGAAAGGCAGATGGGAGATGATGTTCATAATGATTTCCATTATACGAGAAAACCACTATCTCACAAACTCTCCGCAACGCAACCATACGCACCGACCCGTTTGACTAAGACTGTCGAGCCCCACTGTCGCGGTAATGCGTTTCAGTGTCAAACGCTTCCGTATGGCATAACAGAGGACTAAAAGGTAAGCATTATGCGAATGCTTGACTAAACAGATGCGTCTTTAATCTAGTTTTAAACTGTGTGAGCGAGTCAGAGCCTCGGACCGTATCGGGAAGGCCATTCCAGAGTTTTGGAGCACAACTCCAATCTGTTGGAGACTGTTTGCCAAGCTTATGTTTCAAACAAGCTGATGTTTTTCGAAAAACATCTGAAATGGAAAGAGACTAGAAATTTGACTAGAAATCTGAGGTATATTTTTTGACAGAACAGAGCAAATCAATCGCTGCAGTTCACAGAAATAACTGAAAGGTGGATTTGCAGTTATAGTTTTGTGTCAATATGCTGAATATAGGGGTAAAATCAATCATACCCTGTATTGTATTGTTACATATCGTATTGACGACTCATCAATTAAATATTTACCATCGTATATTCTGCATGAATGGATGTTTTGAAATAAACACTGACAACGATACAAGCTTTAGGCTTGGACGATATACATGACATTGATATTGGTGATCACACACATTTAGACCTACCTATATTGTATTTATATAAAGCATTTAAATTTGCTTTATGTATTTCCCCGGCACTGAAATCGGGCACATGTAAATGTCAGGATTGTCCATGGATCACTGGATCTTTGGTAAGTTGTAAGGAGCACTATATCGAGTTCAATCTTTATTTAAACTGATAATCGTTTGTTTTACTCGCGTTTTCACCGTTTCCCGTTGACTACAGTCACGCGGTAAGTCCCCTGATGGAGTTTAGGTTCCTCGCCACGGTCACCTTTGTTGCCATCGGCTTGGCTTGCTTAGTTGGGGACATTAAATTAAACATTTTATTAAATATTCAACAATAATATTGATTAGGGATGCACGATATATCGGCCACATTATCGGTATCGGCCGATATATGATCCTTTTTAATGTTATCGTTATCGGCCCAACAAAAGCCGATAAATAATGTATTATTTCCTTCAGCTGAGGCACTTTAGATGCGCACTGTTCAACATGATGCTTTTAAAATGAATTGAAATCAATTTAAATAGTAAAATCCAGTTAAAGTGCAAAATGTGCAGCGCAAGTCTGTCATATCGGCTACACAACATTAAAATAAGAACATCATAATTGTGTTTGTATCTTGGACTTTTTTTTATAATCAGGCTCTCAAAAATTGTCTAAAAACGTGGATTTAGATTTATCGGCCGATATATCGGTTATCGGCTTTCAAATACAAAGAATTATCGGTTATCGGTATCGGCCAAAATTGTCATATCGGTGCATCCCTAATATTGATCTGCCTGCATTGAGACCATTATACAAGTACTGACGGTTTACTCACAAGTTTACTCCAGAGCAGCTATAAATATATATATATGAAGAGTTCAGATGCAAAAGCCTCTAAATGCCATTTGAAATTTTCTTCTTTAATGATGATTTTTATCAAACTTGTATATTTAAGTTCAGTAATTTCACTTAAATAACAATTAATAGGTAATTATCATTGCCATTTAAGTGAAATTACTGAACTTAAATATACAAGTTTGATAAAAATTATCATTAAAGAAGAAAATTTCAAATGGCATTTAGAGGCTTTTGCATCTGAACTCTTCATATATATATATATATTGGGGCTGTGGAAAAATTAATTGCGATTAATCGCATCCAAAATAAAAGTCTGTGTTTACATAATACATTTGTGTGTGCTGTATATAATTATTTTGTATATATAAATAACTATGCATGCATGTATATATTTAAGAATTATTTGCGCTTAAATTCTGTATTTCTATATCTATGTATAATTTATATTATATAAATATAAATATTTTATATATGAATAACACATTTTCTTAAATATATATATATATAAATGAACTAAATTAATAACTTTTTTTAAAACTAAAATGAAACATCACTGAAGTTACTTAAGCTGGACTGTGATTTTTCTTTGCAATATTTCTGTGGAGCTGCTTTGAAACGCTCTGTATTGTAAAAAGCTCTATATAAATAAAGGTGGCTTGATGTATTACATTGAAAACTTAAGACATCCATACAGTGAATTTGTCAGGATTTAAAAACCCATACATGGTGCTTGCCATCCATACGTAGACACTGGAGAAATGGCACGTGGACTGAAGGAACCTTGCAAGTTTAGTAGCCTACCATCTGATTTTTATGTCACACTAATGTGAAAATAAATCTTTTGAAACCAAGACTCCCCTAAAGGATTACCGTCCTCAGTCTTTATGGAGATGCAGTTTTAATGGTCGCATTTATCAGTCTAGCCCATCTATGAAATACGTTGTGGTGCAATCTTAATCTGTGGAAATGGGGTCTGTTTTTAATTGAATCTGTGCAAAGGTCCTCAATCTTCTACATTAAACCAGAGGACATACAAGTTCTCCAATTTCCTGTGGACTTAATTGGGCTCTTCAATGACGAGTTTTATTTGTATTTGTTGAACCTGCAGGAAGTCTTACGAGTTTGAAGATATTCTACAGTCGTCCGGAGAAGGCTGTCGAGCAGATCTCTACGATCTATCTAAGCTAGGACTCACGCGCACTTTATCGGAGGAGAACGTCTACGAGGATATCCTAGGTATGACCATGCACTGCACTACAATGCCACTGGGTAAACCTTGGCTGACTGTGCACCTGACAGAGCAATTTCCCAGAAGCCCAGGAGCTTGAAACTTAATAAGGCACTTAATAAGTACCTAATTGAGACAAGGCCATCACAAACATTGGTGTTTCTTTGCTCAACCTCAGCCGTGGTCCTCTGTGTTTGTGTTACCCCACATCAGTTTTCTCAACATGATGGTCTTGGAGAAATAGTTCAATAGGTCAACAACAAGATGACTTCTAAATATTGATTAGCCACTATGTTAGTTTAGTAGCATTTTAATATACACTCTCAGAAAAAATATTATACACTCTTTTCAAAAGGTACAGTTTTGTACCCAAAGGCTGCATATTGTTACCTATTAGCATCTAAAATGAACATATTAGTACCTAAACTAGCACCTAAGATGTACATATTAGGACCTAAAATGGACATATTAGCTCCTGAAATGTACACATTAGCACATGAAATGTACACATTAGCACCTAAAATGGACATTAGCTCCTGAAATGTACATTTTAACACTTAAAATGTACATATTAGGACCTAAAATGGACATATTAGCATCTGAAATGTACATATTAGTACCTAAAATGGACATTAGCTCCTGAAATGTACATTTTAACACTTAAAATGTACATATTAGGACCTAAAATGGACATATTAGCATTTGAAATGTACATATTAGGACCTAAAATGGACATATTGGCTCCTGAAATGTACATATTAACATTTAAAATGTACACATTAGCACCTAAAATGGACATTAGCTCCTGAAATGTACATTTTAACACTTAAAATGTACATATTAGGACCTAAAATGTACATTTTAACACTTAAAATGTACATATTAGGACCTAAAATGGACATATTAGCTCCTGAAATGTACATATTAACATTTAAAATGTACATATTAGGACCTAAAATGGACATTAGCTCCTGAAATGTACATTTTAACACTTAAAATGTACATATTAGGACCTAAAATGGACATATTAGCTCCTGAAATGTACATATTAACATTTAAAATGTACATATTAGGACCTAAAATGGACATATTAGCTCCTGAAATGTACATATTAACATTTAAAATGTACATATTATGACCTAAAATGGACATATTAGCTCCTGAAATGTGCATATTAGCACCTAAAATGTACATATTAACACCTAAAATGTACTTATTAGCACCTAAAATATACATATTAGCACCTAAAATGGACAAGTTTACCTTTTGAAAAGGTACTGCCCCAGTGACCGCTTTTGTACCTTTTTTTCTGAGAATGTAATTACAGGGATTTTTAACACCTGGCTCGTTTGGAGCATTTGTTTTCAGGAACTTGGTGCTTTTTAATCCTTAGTTTGGTTCGTTTAGCCATTAATAAACATGGCATTCTCCCTTTGAGACAACAAATTAACAAACGAATCCCTGTTACGGAACAAACTATCAACAGGTCTGAAAATGCCCTTAGTTAGCATAGCAATTTCAGATCCGCAACCAATTTTTGGGTCATAACTCAAAAAGATGGAGATGCTGAAAAGAGATGCTTTCCTATTATGTACAGTACACATCACATGATTTTGGGCTGTCTCAGACGAAACGTGACGAATCGTGGCGATTTCCAGGGTCTTAGCTGATACAGTCATACAGTGAGAGAGGCTCAAAGACCAAAGATAGAGTAGCCTGCGATAATTTTCTGACAGTGTCCAAATTTTAACAGTGTTTGCTTCTACGACCTACGACTAGCCAATAAAAACGCAACCTAAAATGGCGTATTGATCAACGTGAAACACGTTCCTCAAGCATCATTTGCACGATTGCCATGCCAAATTAGCCTCTTTCCCTCGTCCATATTCTCCTCTTCGCACATAAAAACCTTCACCACTAGCGCATCCTGATGATGACGTATTATTCTTATATACTAACTTGCGTCACAACCTACGATTCAATAGGTATCATTATCGTACAGTCTACATGCATGCATGCCGTACCCGAGTTTATCATATCAGTGTCGTACTCTTCCCAGACAGCAAACTGACATTGGATCAACGTGGAAACGACGTCTCTCATGACATCGAAACGTTGATTTTGATCATCGATTTTAACGTTGAACCAACGTCAGACGCGGCATTCTTCAAAGCTAAATGAAAATCGAAAAATTGGTTTGCTTTCATAACGTTGAAACAACGTTGATTTCAAGTCGATTTTCCGTTAGTTAATGACGTTGGTTCAACGTTAATTCGATGAGCAAAATCAACGTTGTTTCGATGTCATGTTTCCACGTTGATTCAATGTCAGTTTGCTATCTGGGTTAGTTACAGCATATTAATTAAAAAATCATTCACTTTGGTATAGAAACTTGAAATTTGGTACAGATACTCTCTAAGGGCCACTATTTTCACTCAAAAATTCAATATGGCGGCCAATTTTCAAGACGCCATTTTTAAAGATGGCCACCGTTCCTGTTGAATATGAATTATTTCAATTGTTCAAATGGTGATGCAAGCATAAAATTAGGCAGACATACTCTTCAAGGAACACACTTTTGGAAAATGGTGTGTGCCACTCAAAACAAAATGGTCACCATCTTGAATTTTTAAGTGGCACACACCTTTTTCCATGATAATGTTCATTGAAGAATATCCGTACCAAATTTCATGATCATCACCATTTGAAAAAAAGATTTAAGGATTTAAGAAAAATGGCGGTCATCGTTGAAAAAAATGGTTACCATCTTAAATTTTTAAGCACCATTTTTTGAAAAAAAAAAAAACTTTTTTTTTTTGAGAGAAAAGACTATTTTCACACAGTAGTTTGAACGGTTGACATAATCAGCATTTGACCCGAAATAGCGGCCATCTTGAAAAAAAAAATGGCCATCATGTTAAATTTTTGGGTGGCTCACGCCTTTTTCACAAAAAGTGACCAAATTTTATGCTTCTATATTAATTTGAACGATTCTCTTGAACTATGCCGTTAATCTGTGATTTGATAGGATTGCTGAAATCAAACAATCAGCAGCAGGCATTAAACTTTGATCATCTGTGATTATGATAAATCGGACTACTATTCAGATCAAGCTAAATTTGTTTGCACAATCCTCCTACATCCGTGTTTAATGCTGTCTAATTATATAATGACATTTTTACCAGTGATCTAGCGTTTCTCTGGCAACTAGCCGTCCTTTTAATGGTTTTGAACGTGGAGCATAGCGTACGTTCTCTTGTGTTCTAGAACTGGATGTCCCAACATCATGAACTCTTCCCACCAGGCACATCTGGTGGATGAATCGACGTGACGGAGGCTTTCTGCATCAGAAAAAAACACACCTTTCTTCCCCTCTCTCTTTCTCTCTGGCTCATTCAAAGACTTTGCTAGGAGTTTATCTTCTCGTTAGTGCCTTTGGTGATGCCACACGCAGCTAATGAGGTTTGTGTGGATATTGCCTGGCAAACTTGCAAACATCTGGAAAGCAACCAAACACATGACGTCAGTTTGCTGGAAAGCGGATCCAAACCAGGCTGTGTTGACAAGGGGAAATTAGCGAGAAATGCCCACAATACTTGTCAGAAAACTCGATTTATGACTTGTCGTTATGAAAGCATTTAAATTTGTGTTTAATTGAAAATCGACCGTTTTGTTTGGTAGGAAATGTGTAGCTTTTCTAGTTTTGTTACATTTTGAAATGACCTGGTTATATGGTTCTTCTTAAATGTAAATCTTGTATTTTATGTCTACAGGTTTAAATCATCCGTCCTTAACGAGACACATAGGCTTTATTCCTACTCGGTGTTTTTGACTTGTTTTCAAGTGTATCTAAACATGGTTACATTTACTTGAGATGCAAAATGACTTAAGTCTTGTTTCTGAAAAATATTAAAAATATTGTCTGAGTTCATACTTAAACAAGAAAGAAAAATATCTGCCAATAGGGTCAGAAAAATAATAAACATCAAACTTAATAATACGTCCATTTTTCTTATGATGTTTGTTCTTGTTTTAAGGATAAAGTCACTTAATTTTAATAATTTTTCAATCAATATTTTATCATTTCACTTCTCAAGAAAATGCATCTTAATTTAAGAATATTTAGATAACTTTATAGATAACTTTTTAGATAACTTTATAAATGTATAGATATTAGCATTTTACACTGCAAAAAAAAAGTATTTCTGCCAATGGGGTCAAAAAAATAATAAACATCATAAACTTAATACAGAGTAATAATACGTCCATTTTTCTTATGATATTTGTTCTTGTTTTAAGGATAAAGTCACTTAATTGTAATATTTTTTCAGAAAACAATATTTTATAATTTCACAAGAAAATGCATCTTAATTTAAGAATATTTAGATATTTTACTGAAAAACAAGTCAAAAATACTTTTTTTTTTTTTTTTGCTGTGTAAAATGCTAATCAATATCTATACAGCATTATGCTTTTGAAAAATGGCCAAGCATTACTACTAATAATTTTGGTGTACATTTTGTTTCTTAGACCCTCCTTCGAAGGAGAACCCATATGAAGACATCGAGTTGGAAAGCCGCTGTCTTGGGAGCAAATATCCCGTCCTTTCTTCCCCTTCCTCTCCCATTCCCGACACTCCATCCAAGGTATTCATACAGCATTCCCACTCTAGAGCGAGTACTTTATATCCATCAGCATTCAATACTAACATCTAGAGATGAGTGATGTGAATTCACATTATAGTTTATTCCCAAAAAATAAAAAAAATGAATGTACTACTTGTACATTAGATGCAAAACAAAAAGAAGAGCTTCTGCCTTCCAAATATATTGTAATTATTGTTATAATACTTTATAGATATTGTCTTTCGTATGTTTGTATTTTTAGATTTTCTTTTATTTGTATATTTTTGTTGTTGGAAATAGAAATAAAGGATGCAAAAAGAGCAGCTTGTGCATCCCACAAAACATCTACATTTTGTCCTATGGAAGATTCGGAGTTTGATCTTTTTTTTAACCCCTTAAGTGTCACCCCCCCTTTTTTTTTGAATGTACGTGAAAATGCACATTTCGAATGTGGAATGTAGAAGTGAAATAAATTAAGAAAGTGAAACTATTGAAGTTTGAGTTAAGAAAAATTAATTATTCATATTTTATTTAAAATATATATTTTCAAAACCTGGGCGACTGTAAAACTGCAAAAAAAAAAAAAAAAAAATCAAAGCCAAAAATCTGAACAAGTTGTGTTTCAAATTTTAGGTTGATATCTAAAAAAAAATTTGCTTTCAGTGAGATTTTGTTTGGGCGCAGTACCGAACGCTTCCACCAGGGCACAACCAGACTCCATCACTGCCCATATAAGGGCGCATATGTGTTTTGAGTGATCTGAACCATTATTTCCACATTTTTCATACAATTTATGAAGTAGACATCCTATTCAGAAGTAATATGAGAAGTTTGGCAGATTTTGATATGAATTCAACCTCTTTTTCTTTATATTTCCAAAAAAATTCGACCTTTTTTCTAAAAATAAATGAATGGATGCTATCTTTTGAACTCTTGGCATGAAAACAAACTGAGGTTTCTACACTATTTCAAAATAAATGTCTGAAAATATTATTGTTGCAAATCGATACATTATGGCTCCTCTGTAATTTATTTTGAAGATCAATCACCTAATATGAAAACTAGAGATTGTAAGCTTTCAAATGATATATAGTATGTCAAGATTAGTTTAGGTTTAGTATAGGATAATAGTGTTTTACACTTTAAGGTAACCTGATCAAATCAAATTAGCAACCGACTCTGAATTACAATTTCTCAATGACAGCTGTCCTCCAAGCCTGGTTTCTTCAGGCAGAATTCAGAGCGACGCAGTTTCAAGCTATTGGAGCTGCGTAAGACCGGCAGAGACGGTGGCGTCGCGTCCCCGTCCCGAGTCAGCCCTCCATCAACACCCAGCAGCCCGGACGACACCCCGTGCCTGTCAGGAGACCCGTACAACCGGCGGCGGAGGAAAATACCAAAGGTACAGTCAGTGTAATCCTTGACTTATCAGTGATTTATGGCTCTGACTGAGACACTGGCCCGCCGGAATGCTTCCACTGCTAATACAAATGTGACGGGCAGATGAGACGCCTGAGAAATGGAGGAAAAAGTCATTTCCTTCAAAACTCCTTTGGAAGAATTGTGTCTGATAAAGCCTTTTCAACAGATGGTGCAGAAAATCAACGGCATCTTTGAGGCCCGCCGGGGGAAGAAGAGGATGAAGAGGGTCTCGCAGTCCACCGAGGCCAGTTCAGGACGAGGTGTGTGTGTGTGTGTGTGTGTTAGCTAAATTTAGACCTACCTTTCCCTGTTAAAGACATGCTTGAAGGAGTAGTACATTCAATTTGCTCACACCTGTCACAAGTGAAGTGAGTATATATTTCATTTTTCAGTTTTTAATTTATATATACACGTTTATATACATACGTACATAGAAAACGAAAAATATGTTTATATATATTTATTTTTGCTTTTATTATTTTGTTATTTTTTATGCACACACACACCTTATATGCTTAGTTTATTTTTACTTTATTATATAATATATATATATATATATATATATATATATATATTAGGGCTGTGCAAAGATTAATTGTGATTAACCGCATCCAAAATAAAAGTTTGTGTTTACATAATATGTGTGTGTGTGCTGTGTATAATTATTTTGTAAATATAAATACATATGCATGCATGTATATATTTAAGAACTATTTGCACGTAAATACTGTGTAGATAGAAATACATAATTATATTATATATAAATATAAATATTTTATATATGAATAACATATTTTCTTAAATATATACATTCATGTGTGTGTATTTATATTTACAAAATAATTATACATAGCACACACAAATATATTATGTAAACACAAGCTTTTATTTTGGATGCAATTAATCACAATTAATCTTTGCACAGCCCTAATATATATATATATATATATATATATATATATATGAGGAAAAATTAAAACATGCGTATAATACATTAAGGGCTGTCAAATCGATTAATCGCATCTACCATAAAATGTTGTGTTTATATCATATACGCACACACACACACACACACACACATTTTATATATATATCATAAATATATTATGTACACACATATATTATATGAATACAAACTTTTATGTTAGATGTGATTAATCGATTTCCCAGCCCTAATAATAAATTAAAAAATACATTTATTTTTACTTAATTATTACTTTTTATATGCATGTGTGTGTGTGTGTTGGTTTGTTTGTACATATTATACATTTTCTATATTTTCTTTTTTTGTTTTGTTTATATTTTGTTAAGAAAGATAATACATGTTTTATATTGAATTATAAGAGTTCTAGTCTGACCATATTAGTTGCACCCATATTCACCTCTAAACTAACAGCCCATTTAACAGTGCATTGTGGGACAGTCCGGGCCTCAGACACATGTGCGTCCACTTAGCTTTATGGACACGTTTACAGTTCTGGGGTCAGTTGCGTTTGACCCATTTTCCCTGGGATGATAGGATTATGTTGCGTTATAGGATACACATGTGCACCCAAGCATGAAATGTCTTAGCGAATACCTGCATACCGATTCTCTGGTGACCTTTGACCCCTCTCTCTTCTCCGGCACAGTGACGGACGACAACAGCGAGTCTGAAAGTGACACAGAGGAGAAACTGAAGGGTAAGAGGCCTTACAGTCACTGAGAGTACGTCTACGTCACACAACAAACTTCTATGGGGAAAGGCATCATATTTGTCTGTTTATCTATATTAGCGCACAGTCAGAGATTAGTGTCCGTCCAGTCTATGCTGAGGCAAACCGGTCGATATCGCACTTTGGAGCGAGACTTGATGGACTTGCAGGAGAGGAAGTTGTTTGAGTACTTCCTGGTTGTGGCTCTTCATAAGACCAAAGCCGGCGTGCCGTATTTACCAGAAGTCACACAGCAGTTCCCTCTAAAGGTACTAACATGTCTCTCCCCAAATCAACCTGGACTTGGAGATGTTGACGTCAGTAACTCGTGCATCTGTTTCACTCACTAGTTGGAGCGAAGCTTTAAGTTTATGCGGGAAGCTGAAGACCAGCTGAAAGTCATTCCCCAGTTCTGTTTCCCTGACGCTAAAGACTGGGCTCCGGTGGACAGTTTCCCCAGGTATCCACATGCTTTACAGCAGCACATTTCATGCTATTTTATGAAATAAATCATTATCTGTGCCACAATTGTTACACAATTTTGAATCAAATCTGTGTTTTTTTTTTTTAGTGAGACTTTCTCGTTCGTGTTAACCGGGGAAGACGGCAGCCGGAGATTTGGCTACTGTCGGCGCTTATTGGTGAGCCGCTCTCTTTATTTGTCGTTTTGCAGAAAATATTTATATCAGAGTACACTGACTGCAGGCTAGACATGTATGAAGAACCATGGATGAGATGTAAATAGCCTCTCTCAGACTACAGTATGTTCAACATGAAACATGAAAAGAAAAAAATCTTTTTTTTTTTTTGAGAACTGTTCACTTAAAGGTTCTTTGGGGAACCAAAAATGGTTCTTCTATGACATCAATGTGGAAACCCTCTTTTGGAACCTTTATTTTTAGAATGTAGAATGTTTCAAAATGCAACAATGTTTCAAACTGTTATTGTCACATGACCTCTTTAGGTTACATTTTAGTGACTGTATTTTGTGTTATTAAATATTTGTGTGTGTGTGTGTGTGTGTGTGTTTTAGCCCAGCGGTAAAGGGAGGCGTTTACCTGAAGTCTACTGCATCGTGAGCAGATTGGGCTGTTTTGATCTGTTCTCTAAGGTATTTCAGAAATCTCAGTTGGCATTCTCTTTTTATTTTATTATTTTACGATTTTGTATTTTATTATTTATTATAAATTATATTTATATAATTATATTATTATTTACATTTACTTTTTTTTTAATTTTATCTTGATTTTTATTTTCATTAATTCATTTCATTTAATTTATTTCTTATTACAATAATAAGCTGATAATAATGTTTGTTGTTCTCATTGGTGATATTATTATTATTATGATGTTGAATAATATTAGGGGGCAGTAGGCAAAAACAAATAAACAAATTTGTATTCTTTATTTATTTAGAACTGTTGAATAATCTATGGGAGGTACACAAAAAGAAATGTTTAATTACAATGATAAACCTCTTATAATCTTTATTTTTCTGATTGGTTTTATTATTATTATTTATTTTGAATGATTTTGAATAATATTTGTATAAATATTACGTTTAATTACAATGATAAACCGATAATATTGTTTGTTTTTCTTAGTGGTATTGTTATTTTTTTGAGTGATGTATAATATTTGAGGGATGGGCAAAAACTAATAAAAAATATTTGCCATTATTAATTTATTTATTAAGAACTGTGTTGAATAATGTATGGGTGATGGGCAAAAAAAAGGTTTTATTATAATATTAATTTATTTAGTTATTTATTTTGTAAAATGTGTGGGTGATGGGCAAAAAAAAGGTTTTATTATAATATTAATTTATTTAGTTATTTATTTTGTAAAATGTGTGGGTGATGGGCAAAAAAAGATTTTATTATAATATTAATTATTTAGTAATTTAGTTATGTATGAGTGATGGGCAAAAAAAAGTTTTATTATAATATTCATTTATTTAGTTATTTATTTTAAATAATGTATGGGTGATGGGCCAAAAAAAGTTTTATTATAATATTCATTTATTTAGTTATTTATTTTAAATAATGTATGGGTGATGGGCCAAAAAAAGTTTTATTATAATATTCATTTATTTAGTTATTTATTTTAAATAATGTATGAGTGATGGGCAAAAAAAAGTTTTATTATAATATTCATTTATTTAGTTATTTATTTTAAATAATGTATGGGTGATGGGCAAAAAAAGTTTTATTATAATATTCATTTATTTAGTTATTTATTTTAAATAATGTATGAGTGATGGGCAAAAAAAAGTTTTATTATAATATTCATTTATTTAGTTATTTATTTTAAATAATGTATGAGTGATGGGCAAAAAAAAGTTTTATTATAATATTCATTTATTTAGTTATTTATTTTAAATAATGTATGAGTGATGGGCAAAAAAAAGTTTTATTATAATATTCATTTATTTAGTTATTTATTTTAAATAATGTATGGGTGATGGGCCAAAAAAAGTTTTATTATAATATTCATTTATTTAGTTATTTATTTTAAATAATGTATGGGTGATGGGCCAAAAAAAGTTTTATTATAATATTCATTTATTTAGTTATTTATTTTAAATAATGTATGGGTGATGGGCAAAAAAAGTTTTATTATAATATTAATTTATTTAGTTATTTATTTTGTAAAATGTATGGGTGATGGGCAAAAGAAAAAAGAAAAAAAAAAGTGGATTTAGGAAAAGCTGATGTAAACCAGATCCCACATGGCATGTGTGTTGATTTCCATCTGCTGTAGATCCTGGATGAGGTGGAAAAGAGACGAGCAATCTCTCCTGCGCTGGTCCAGCCGTTTATGAGAGGAATCATGGAGGCTCCGTTCCCAGCGCCGGGAAGAACCATCAGCATCAAGAACTTTCTTCCGGGTTCAGGAACTGAGGTCAGTTTAAAGGCGGGAATATGAACAAGGTTTGTTTTTACAGTGGCCTTCATGTCTCAAAGCTAATAGCGTCTTTCTCTCTCTCTCCGTCTGTAGGTGATAGAGTTATGTCGGCCTTCAGATTCCCGTCTGGAACATGTGGACTTCGAGTGTTTGTTTTCCTCTCTGAGCTTGCGTCTGCTTCTGCGGGTGTTTGCTTCTCTTCTTCTGGAACGAAGGGTCATCTTCACGGCAGATAAACTCAGGTACGACGCTTTTACACCTCTCATACACTTGAGATACACAGCATCTCAACCAGCAATATAACTGGTTTTCGCACAATGGTTGATTGACAGGCGAGTAGGCGGATGTCTATTTGTGTAAATGATGTCTATAAGCATTCATAAGTTCAAATAAACACATGATAATGATTCACATGATAATCCTATGGATCAGTCTGAGGTTTGTTGGCGTCAAAAGCTTCTTTCCTGAAGATCTGCACATGTGTGTGTTTGTGCATGAACAGACAAGGGACGAATGAAAAGAGATGTCACGGCAAGAGGGGGGAGCGTTTTTCACAGCTCGAGACAGATATGGAAAAATGCTGTTGTGTAATAAAAACAAAAGTCAACCCCGATGTACGGAAAAATCTGCGAGACTAGTCCTCACTGGAAGTGCTGGCCCTGTGACGAGACTCGTGTCAAAGCAGCATCCTCCCTAAAAAGACCATTTTGATATTTTTTGAGAAAGATGAGCTGATGAAATGCATGAATACAGGAATCGTTACAGAAGAAATCTGCATCCTAACCAGTAAAATGTAGTTTTTAATGAAAGACTGACGATATAAGGATTAAAAAGCTAGAAATGACGGTCAGAAACTAAGATGATAACATTCAGTGAAAACTGGGCAACTGACCCCAGAACTGTAAACGTGTCGCACATGTGTAAAAGTGGAAAAAAAAAGTGGACGCACATGTGTCTGAGGCCCGGACTGTCCCACAATGCACTGTTAAATGGGCTGTTAGTTTAGAGGTGAATATGGGTGCAACTAATATGGTCATCCAAGGGTCAGACTAGAACTCTTATAATTCAATATAAACCATGTATTATCTTTCTAAAAATAATATAAGCAAAAAAGAAAATATAGAAAATGTATAATATGTACAAACAAACAACATTCCTAAATACAAAATATTGTTATATATACAGTATAATATATACATATATATATATATATATGTGTGTGTTTCTGTATGTATATATATATATATATATATATATATATAATTTTTATAAAAAAATTAATGCTAATGGGTATATCACCCATTAAAATTATCATAACAAACTAACAACATTCCTAAATGCAAAATACAAAATATTGTTAAATTTTTTTAAAAAAAATTTATTAAAAAAATTATATATATATATATAATTTTTATTAAAAAAATTGTAATGCTAATTGGTAAATCGCCCATTAAAATTATCCAAGTCCAGGTAATATTTCATCCCAAAATCAAAAATTCTATTTTCTTACTTATTATGGTAGTATTTAGCAAATTCTCCTATCAAATAATTTAAAGAAATAATTTATAAATAATTTATTATAATGATAAGCTCATAGTGATTATCATTATTTTTATTAATTTTTGCATTTTGATTTGGCAGGGAAAATGTGTGTGATAAAATGCCACAATGCAAAATACAAAAATAGCTTCTTTTTTATACAAAGCATAATTAAAGATTGCTTATATTTCTTAATTCATGCACCATTTAAAAAAATATTAAGGCTTGCTTTAGTGACCAGCACTGATCGATTGGTCTTTGCTGCCCTCTTCTGGTGACTCTATCATTGTGAATAAATGTCCCGGTCTCTTTCTCGTCAGCACCCTCTCTAAATGCTGCCATGCCGTAGTGGCTCTGCTGTACCCGTTCACCTGGCAGCACACGTACATCCCAGTCCTGCCACCGTCCATGATGGACATCGTCTGCACGCCGACTCCCTTCATCGTCGGGCTTCTGTCCGGCTCCCTGGCCCGACTCAAAGAGCTCCCGCTAGAGGAGGTGAGACCCTGGGCACTAGCACACAACCATACTACTGTTTCTGCAGTATACAGTAAGAAAACTGCACATTTTCTGTATGTAATATCAGTACAGAACAGACTAAGGCGAGCATTTGAGCTTATAAAACTTAAACTTGTGATTGTTTCACTAGATAAGACCCTTATTCATCGTCTGGAATCGTTTAAAGCCCTTTGAACAGTTTGCAGTTCGCACTGAAACTGTCTTTTGGACCTTGAGCCGTTTGGTCCCCATTGAAGTCCATTATATGGAGAAAATCCTGGAATGTTTTCATCAAAAACCTTAATTTCTTTTCGACCGAAGAACATCTTGGATGACATGGGGGCGAGTAAATTATTAGCTAAAGTTTTTTCAAAAGTGAACTACTCCTTTAATAATAGTGCAAAAATATGTAATTAATTTATTTTAGTTTTTATTTCCATTTCATTTTCTATTTTTCTCTCACCAGTTTAGTTTTGTTGGTCAGTCCTTTGTTAGTTTTTGTTTTCAGTACATTACAGTTTTTGATTTATGTTGAGTGGAGAGTAATCTTCAGTGTTTCGTTATTATTTTGATAAATAATCATTTAAATATCAAATAAAATGCTGTGAACGATTCAGTGCGAGAGTGAACTGTCCGAATGAATGAATCATACTGAGTATATGAGACCCATAAAGTATAAATAGTTTAGTTTAGTTAGTTTGAGTCATGGTGATGTTTTTTCAAAAAAAAAAATTATTTCAGCAATTGTCATGCATTGCATTGTGGGATACAGATACAGTATTCCATGCAAAACTATTTTCAGTTGTTTGACCTTTGACCTCTTGAATGTTACACCTCATTATGACTAATGTGGGAAGGAAATGAGGCCAGTAAAGTCTAGGATGTAGTGTGAATATTCTATATATACATTGCGAATGAACAAAAGAACAGGACTGGGCTCTTTTAGAGAGAAGATCAGAGGCCGGACACATTTCTAATATTTCTCTCTGAGCACTTCCTGTTCAGGTGGGTGGTCCTTGACCTCTGACCTCTTCACAATAGCTGTGATGGGGGGAAAAAAATGACATCACTGTGTCCTCTGCTCTCTTTCAGGTCCTGGTGGTCGACCTTGGCAACAGTCGTTTCCTGCGACAGGTACGGTACTCCACTGAGTGGATCTTTTATTTGGCCTGGTTATGTGTTTCAGTTATCAAACAATCTATGTTTGTGCTTCCTGTTTCAGATGGACGATGAGGATTCAATTCTTCCTCATAAACTCCAGGCTGCTCTAGAACACGTTCTAGAGCGGAGGAAAGAGCTGGCCTGTGACGTGGCAGATAATCCAAGCGGTGGGTTACTGTCTTGTTTAAACTAAAAGAAATTTTAAAAAGGTCATTGAGACTCACAAATCTGACTTATCTCTCGCACTTCTGTTTAAGTCTCACTATTCAGACTTTTTTCTTGCTTTTACGAGTTTACAAGATGTTAACTTGCGATTCTGAGTTTATATCTCAGTCACAACTTCTGGTAATTTAGACTTAATTTTTGTAATTATTATTATTGAGTTTACATCTTGCATCACAATTCAAATACAATTCTCGAAATTCAGATTTTTTTTCTAACTCCCGATTCTGACTTTTTTTTTCCACATTTCTGACTTTTTATCTCGCCATTCTGAATTTTTTTTCTCACAATTCTGCAATTTTTCTTTGCAGTTCTGCATTTTTCTCATATTTCTGACTATCTCGCAATTCTGACTTTTTTTCTTGCAATTTTGAGTTATATCTCGCAATTCTGCATTTATATCTCACACTTCAGGCTTTTTTCTCACAGGTCTGAGGTTTGTCTCTCAATTCAGATTTTTTTGCAGTTTTGGCTTTTCACAATTCTGAGTTTATATCTTTGAAGACTTTTTTCAGACTTTTTAATTGAGTTTATGACTCGCAATTCTGATTTTATATCTCACAATTCTGAGTTTATATCTCGCAATTCTGATTTTATATCTCACAATTTTGACTTTATATCTCAATTCTGACTTTATATCTCACAATTCTGACTTTATATCTCCCAATTCTGACTTTATATCTCACAATTTTGACTTTATATCTCACAATTTTGACTTTATATCTCAATTCTGAGTTTATATCTCACAATTCTGACTTTATATCTCACAATTCTGACTTTATATCTCACAATTCTGACTTTATATCTCAATTCTGAGTTTATATCTCACAATTCTGACTTTATATCTCACAATTCTGACTTTATATCTCACAATTCTGACTTTATATCTCGCAATTCTGACTTTATATCTCACAATTCTGACTTTATATCTCACAATTCTGACTTTATATCTCACAATTCAGACTTTATATCTCACAATTTTGACTTTATATCTCAATTCTGAGTTTATATCTCACAATTCTGACTTTATATCTCACAATTTTGACTTTATATCTCACAATTTTGACTTTATATCTCACAATTCTGAGTTTATAACTCGCAATTCTGACTTTATATCTCGCAATTCTGACTTTATATCTCGCAATTCTGACTTTATATCACACAATTCTGACTTTATATCTCACAATTCTGACTTTATATCTCGCAATTCTGACTTTATATCTCGCAATTCTGACTTTATATCTCGCAATTCTGACTTTATATCTCACAATTCTGACTTTATATCTCACAATTCTGACTTTATCTCGCAATTCTGACTTTATATCTCACAATTCTGACTTTATATCTCACAATTTTGACTTTATATCTCAATTCTGACTTTATATCTCACAATTCTGACTTTATATCTCGCAATTCTGACTTTATATCTCACAATTTTTACTTTATATCTCACAATTCTGAGTTTATATCTCCCAATTCTGACTTTATATCTCACAATTTTGACTTTATATCTCACAATTTTGACTTTATATCTCAATTCTGAGTTTATATCTCACAATTCTGACTTTATATCTCATAATTCTGAGTTTATATCTCACAATTCTGACTTTATATCTCACAATTCTGACTTTATATCTCACAATTCTGACTTTATATCTCGCAATTCTGACTTTATATCTCACAATTCTGACTTTATATTTCACAATTCTGACTTTATATCTCACAATTCTGACTTTATATCTCACAATTTTGACTTTATATCTCAATTCTGAGTTTATATCTCACAATTCTGACTTTATATCTCACAATTTTGACTTTATATCTCACAATTCTGAGTTTATAACTCGCAATTCTGACTTTATATCTCACAATTTTGACTTTATATCTCACAATTCTGAGTTTATAACTCGCAATTCTGACTTTATATCTCGCAATTCTGACTTTATATCTCGCAATTCTGACTTTATATCTCGCAATTCTGACTTTATCTCACAATTTTGACTTTATATCTCACAATTTTGACTTTATATCTCACAATTCTGACTTTATATCTCGCAATTCTGATTTTATATCTCACAATTCTGACTTTATATCTCACAATTCTGACTTTATATCTCACAATTCTGACTTTATATCTCACAATTTTGACTTTATCTCACAATTTTGACTTTATATCTCACAATTTTGACTTTATATCTCACAATTTTGACTTTATATCTCACAATTCTGACTTTATATCTCGCAATTCTGATTTTATATCTCACAATTCTGACTTTATATCTCACAATTCTGACTTTATATCTCACAATTTTGACTTTATATCTCACAATTTTGACTTTATATCTCACAATTTTGACTTTATATCTCACAATTTTGACTTTATATCTCACAATTCTTACTTTATATCACCCAATTCTGACTTTATATCTCACAATTTTGACTTTATATCTCGCAATTCTTACTTTATATCTCGCAATTCTTACTTTATATCTCGCAATTCTGACTTTGTCACGCAATTCTGACTTTATATTTCGCAATTCTGACTTTATAACTGACAATTTTGACTGTATAACTCGCAATTCAGAATTTTCTTCTGATAAAAAGTCAGATTTGTGTGGTTAAAAAGTCGCAATTGCCTTTATTATGTTTATTCTGTATTGATCCATAGATCTGTTATATTCCGGGTTTAGAAAAATAATGTGAAAGAATTTAGATTCATTTTTCAGTATTATTTTATTTTATTTATTATTTATTATTTTATTTATTATTTCATTTCATTTTAACGGACTATGGACACCTAGCTATCCATCCTGACTCATTGTTCTGATTCCTCTCGGCCGGTAGAGCCCAGTTCTCTGAGCAGCGTCGTGTCTGAGGCGTTTGTGCGGTTCTTCGTGGAGATCGTGGGTCATTACTCGCTCTTCATGGGTGGCAGCGACCGAGATGAAGAATCCTCCGCCTCGTCCTCCTCCTCTCCAACTCCTTCGTCCTTCCAGCGCGAGGCTTTCCGTAAGGCCGTGTCCTCCAAGAGCCTGCGGAGATTCCTGGAGGTCTTCATGGAGACGCAGATGTTTGCGGGGTTCGTGCAGGAAAGGGAGTTACGGAGGCAGGGCCTGAAAGGTTTGAACTGTAAATCTTGGGAGAATGCAATTTTCATATGATTATAACGGTTTTGTCTCTAAAGTAAAGTGGCCATATTCTGTTTTTAACAGGTCTGTTTGAGATGAGGGCTCAGGATTACCTTGATTCTCTGCCAGGCAGTGAGAACAGAGGCGTCAACAAGTTCCTCAAAGGTTTAGGTAACGTCTCGCTTTCAACTCTAACCAAAAACTTGTTTGGAGGGACATACTGTTTCTGCATTTTGTATAAAGAGCAAAATATTCAGATCTTTTCTATGCATGGAATAACCTGATGAATAGAGTAATTAAATGGACCTGTCTCTTTTTTAAATGTACTGAGACGAGAAAAGAAGACGAAAAAAGATTTGAGCAACAAAAAAAAAAAAATATTTTTCACATTCAGGATATAGTTTTGTTAAAATAAATGATATAAAAAAAATATAAATGTGTTTTAATACCATGTATTCCAACAAAATTATGTACCTTGTATATATACACACTATATATATATATATATATATATATATGAAATTATATATATATTTAAATAGAAATCATATATATATATATATATATATGAAACTGTTTTATTTTATATTCATAAAATGTTATATAATTTTATATTAATAATATAATTAATTGTTCATATTTTATTACTTGTATATTTTATTTTATAGATATTATTTTTTGCATAGAGCACGCATGCTGTATCCCACAATGCAACCTTTTGAATTTGACTTTAAAAAGCTTTAAAAATACAAAATAGCTTTATTTTACACAGTCATGTGACCGCAGTGTAGATTCGGCACTTTATAAAAGGAAACCTTTCCATTCTGAACACAGCCTTAATCTAATGGGCCTCTATTCGTGATGTGAATAATGATTACTGGATGTGTTTGGGTGCCTTTCTTTCTTTCTCTTAGGACACAAGATGAAATTCCTGTCCAAAAAGTGAGAAATGCCTTCACTAGCCGTGTTGCATGATCATGTTCGATCGTCTGACCCAAAACTGACCAGCAGGACGGGCTACGGAAACCCGGCGGGACCAAAGTCAAGGAAAACACGGGCCGAAACAAACCCAGTCCATTCTAGTTCACCAAACCACAAGGACCATAACGAACTTTATTGTAACAGAAGTGGTGATTTATATATGTACAGTTCTTTCTCTCGTTTTCTACATTTTTAAGAGATAGTGTACAACTTCTTCTGAAACAGGAGGCTATAAATTAATTTATATTCTTTCTAGAAATAATAAGACCTTTATGACTTCCTCTGTAAAACTTTATATGTTTCTCCTTAAAAATGAAATAAAATTCAAAATGACGTTGTTAGTCTATTTATCGTAGCACGCCGTACAGACTCGAGACTGCCGAGAAAGGCGCCACTGTGACTGAATTAATTCCTAATTTATACATTTGTTTTGGTATTAAAACTAATTCATCTAGAATCTTGGAACTGTTCTAGAATTATTACGTAACATGTTATCGACCAAAACCAGAACAAAGAGAGA
Organism: Pimephales promelas; assembly: GCF_016745375.1. The sequence continues at coordinate 5,034,587 of NW_024121521.1, forward strand.
TGGAGATGGTCTTAAGTACAATTCAGTACTGCTTTTTTTAAGTGTGCTTAATAAACAGATTTCACTAGGATTATACCTGGCGTCAGGATTGGTTTGTAACCGTAGGATGTTCCACTGGATTGGGATCGTCTTCTAACCTTTGCATCTGTATGTTGTACACACAGCGAGTGCAGTTTTGTTGGCGTCCTGTGGAGGGCTCCTGAACCTGTTGGACACACAACAAAGTCTCTGATATTTTTCATTGACACCAGAATCGTATGGATACTGTCCAACGACCCCAAATAAACACTATTTCCATGGTTGTATTTTTGTATAATGCTAATTCCTTGGAGTAGCATGTCAACAAATTGCTATATATGGCAATAATTCACTACCAAGAAACGCTTATTTGAAAGCATTTATTGTTATTTTGAGCAATTCTTCAAATGAGGATTTTACTTATTTTTTTACTTATTTTGAAAAAAAGCTGGCAGTGTTAGTAGACACTAGAGCATTATGCATGTATCCAAGTAGTATGATGGTATTTCTGGTGCGTTTTCTGGTGTAAGTGACATTAGGCATCTTACTTTATAATAATAAAATACATTAATAGTTATTATGTGTAGTATTATCCCCATTATTTTTTATCATTACTTTTAAGTAAAGATTGCACACTAATAAGTTAACATAAAAAGACTATACATATATATATATATGTATTTGTTATTTGTTCGTGTTACACGCATTGCGATCAAAGCTGAATTTTCAGCATCATTACTCCAGTCTTCAGTGTCACATGACCCTTCAGAAATCATTGATGATTTGCTGCTCAAGAAACATTATCAATGTACAAAAACAAAAACAAACAGCTGTGTTGCTTCAGCATTGTATAATATCTTTATATTGTTTGGTTTAAAACTATCTTTTAATACTTAACATAAAGAAAAAGTGAGTTTTTTTTTCTTTTTTTTCTTTTTCAAAAGCATTTTTCTATGACTTTTAGGACACCGCAGTCTCTCATACTGACCAGAACAATATGAATCCCTCTGGATCCAAGCTTATTTCCTTTTCTCTCCACACCAAGACTGCTCCTTTTTCCTTTCCAAACCCGGGACCTCCCCTCTACCCCCCCCCCCCCCCCCCTCTCTCTCTCTCTCTCTCTCTCTCTCTCTCTCTCTCTCTCTCTCTCTCTCTCTCTCTCTCTCCTGTCCGCTTCTCACGTTATACTGAAGCCAATTCCTGAAATTCCAGCCTTCCTCGCGCGCTTCCAGTCACTCAGGCAGATTTTACCCCTAAAACACTTCATTTACCCCAGGCTACTGTTGCCGCAGACAGGTAAGAGTTTTATTTATTTACATAATTCAAGGTGGCATTTGTTTGTGTACTTATTTTAACTAAACAATCTTTTGTAAAGTAAACGAACTCGTAGCTACAGCTGTACAGATCTTCACCTCACATAACCATATTTCCGAGCAGCCGGGAAACGAGCTCATTGAAGTGGTTATTCTGACTGGCACATGATGACGAAATGTGATGTAACAATGGAATGTTTGGAATTGTTGGAATTTTTACCGAATTCCCGCGTTCTTTTTTCTGCTTCACTGGAGCGACTTCCTAGGTAACGTCCGGAAACTTTCTGAGGAACTTTAATCGCGTCAGAGGCGCGCGGGTGTTCAGCGGGAGCGCGTGTGGCGGGAATATCAGTTCCTTCATTATTATCGCGATTAGAAACTTAAACGTTAAATTGGTTCTTTAAATACTAACAAATGTCTGCTTGTGTTTTTATCATATTTAATATCGATCCTTTGAACTAGCCTGTTTAATATATTATTCATCAATATTCTTGAAATATGATATACTTTTTCCACACTTATATTAAACTGGTTCATGTGACGGAATAACACATGCAGACATTTGTAGCTGTGTAAAGGTTATTATAATTGGTTTTTTTTAAGCTAAACTAGCAATCAAATAGTAATATTATATAAAATATTGTATTTTTAAATAATTGCAATCCAATGTTTATTCATTTAGGCTATTTTTCTGCAAGTAATAAGCCTATCTATAAACGTGACTTGACTATCTATCTATCTATCTATCTATCTATCTATCTATCTATCTATCTATCTATCTATCTATCTATCTATCTATCTATCTATCCAATCATTTTGTACACTGAAATAATAGAAAAGTGATAAACTCTGGGAGTAATGTTGTGATCAAAACTTCTTTCTTTCTTTCTTTCTTTCTTTCTTTCTTTCTTTCTTTCTTTCTTTCTTTCTTTCTTTCTTTCTTTCTTTCTTTCTTTCTTTCTTTCTTTCTTTCACAATTATGTCCTTCACTAAAATGTTAGTTTTGTCAATAAACTCAACAGATTATTATTAGCATTTGTCAACAACATTAATGTTCAAGCACAGATCATCAGAAACATACATTTTTTTAATGTGTATTTGTATGTTTTTAGTTGATCTCTATTTGGGTCTTTTTTAAAAACACTTTTTATTGTTGATGTTAATGAATGATCCTAAGACAATCTCAAGCAATCAGAATGACTGTGATTGTTAGTGTCAGCGGGTCTTAGAGCGCTGGTGTCTGCCAGCTGGCCTCATGGGTAAATATTTCGAGTGTTGGGGTGAGGAGTCAGTGCCCGCGGGACGTAATATTGTCCCGGCGTAACAGGTGGAATGAGGCCGGTGCGCACCTGCTCGCGGCACTGGGGGAATTATGCTGTTATTTTAATCAAAAGCATTTTTAAAACACATTATTAAACGCAGCATCAGGCCACATTAGAGCTGGTTTACTCATGCCCTCATCTGTGTCTCTTCTGTTCAAGTGAACTGACACACTCTTGCATTTAGTTTTTAGGTTTTTATCTTGTAAAGATGTGAGTGCAAGAAAACATATGCTGTTTGATTGGTTTAATGTGACCCATTGTGTTGTAGATTGGTTCTGCAGTCTTACTTTAAAACAAACGCACACAGCAGGCTGTCCAAATGTGTGTGTTTATGGAAGTGTGTGTGAATAACTGCATGAGTCAGTGAGTGTATTGTGCTGTCTGACATAAACACAGCTTTTCAAAGTTAATCCTGCATTTTAACACTTCATAGATTAGAAAATATGATATTCACATCAAATTAAGGTATATATCCCCAACACATGGTAAATGTCCAGTAGGATTACAAGGTTAATGTCGTCACATAAAAGTGCTGTGGTGATAAATCTATAGTATAATTTGATATTTTAACATTAATGTTAGTGTACCACCACAGTACATGTCTTGTTTGTTTAGTGCCGTAATTCTGTAACATTTGTACCATTAAAATAATGTTGTGTGTGCGTTGCTGCAGTGTTAGCCACGTTTAACCTGTAAGGCAGTGTGTTGTTTCAGTGCTATTATCACATTAACACACTGTTATAAGAGACGCTCTTAATGAAACACTCGCGTGTGTCAGGAACTCTTCATCAGACCACCGGCTCCTCCGGCTACACTGTTATTGGTCAAACAATATGAGCTTTAAATTAATGTACGGCCCATAGCTAATATCCTGTGTGTGTGTGTGTGTGTGTGTGTGTGTGTGTGGGTTCACAGCGACTCACAGCTTCACATTCCAGCCCTGATTAAAGTGGATTTTGTTCTGTGTTTATGTTTGTTTTATGCTCTTTGAGTCGTGTTGGTGTGTGTTTGCTCTGTATGTTTGTTACACACGGGAATGTACATGTGTGTGTGTGTGTGTGTTTAAAATTTGTTTGTCATTCCAAACCTACAAGTATATGACTTTCTTTCTGTACATTCTGATATTATGAAGTACATTTGGAACCAAACAACATTGGACACCGTTGACTTAGAAAAAAATTATAAAATAAGAATATATATGAAGAGTTCAGATGCAAAAGCCTCTAAGTGCCATTTGAAATTTTCTTCTAGAATGATAATTTTTATCAAGCTTGTATATTTAAGTTCAGTGATTTCACTTAAATGGCAATGATGATTACCTATTAATTGTTATTTAAGTGAAATTACTGAACTTAAATATACAAGTTTGATAAAAAATCATCATTAAAGAAGAATATTTTAAATGGCACTTAGAGGCTTTTGCATCTGAACTCTTCATATATATATATATATATATATATATATATATATAATTTATTTATTTATTTATTTTTTATTAAAAAAAACATGTTTTTATCACATATTTTATTTTAAGCAATAATCTATAATTTTTCAAAATAATAATCTAAAGGGGTTTTCTGAGTCATGCATATACAAAATGGCTTAAAACGATTATAACCATGGAAAAATTGACTTTAATGCACAGCGTATGAAATGGCGACAACAGCAAAATTATGATAGATTTTGAAGACACCAGCTTGTTAGATTTTACTAAACCTAAAACATCCAAATATAGTTTTCAGTAATTGAAATAAAGCTGAAATAAAATATAGATATTACATGAAAACTCCAACATAAACGAAACATTGCAAAGTACTAAAATATTTTATATATATATATATATATATATATTAAACTAATAAAAATGACAAAGGATATACAATTACTGAAATTAAAAATGAAACTACAAATATAAAAAGTAAATCCAAAATATACAGTAAATGTACAGTTTTTGTTGTTGTTTGTTTGTTGTGTAGTCGTGGAGAGTGTGTGAATGTTTAAAATGGTGCTATATTTCGTTGTTGGCGTTCTGCATCAAGCATTAGTCTCGTTCACGACTCGTTCCGATCTGTGAGTGAGAGCGAGTTTTGTACAGGAAGTCAAGCTCAGAGCAGCTCACACACTCACAAACACAATAATCTTGCACCGAAATGTTTGAGAAACACATATACTAATCGTTTAGGTGCCAACTCAGTTCATCTGATCCACTAACCCTGGTGTACATGGATCTCTCCTCATCATATGCTGTTAAACTCATGAAGTAGCAAAGTTTGTTTTGAGAGACCCCTGATCAGATCTCTTAAAATAGCGCTGTCTGGCTGCAGGCCGATTCTCATTGCAGACGTGCGGTGCCACTCTGAATAATGTGATTTCGGAGTAGGATTGTGGAGTCTGGAGATGTTTCTGATGACTGGGGGTCGCCTCATCTAACTCTAATCTAACTAAACTTTCTCTTTGTAGGATTGAGCTTCTGCCCTGCTCCAGATCTTGGAAAAACCATCGTTTAATCGCCACGGAGCGATTTCGGAGCGGAAATCACATTGCTCTTACATCACCATCCTGTCGTCCGAGTGGGTCTCGGCGTCCTCTCCGGGGGGCGCTAGCGAGGAGCTGAGTGAGGGATTGGATAAGCCTCTGGAGAACGATGCGGAGGGCGTGTGGAGTCCGGATATCGAGCAGAGCTTTCAAGAGGCGCTGGCGATCTATCCGCCCTGTGGCCGACGCAAGATCATTCTCTCCGATGAGGGCAAGATGTACGGTATGCCCCTCCCCTTTTCCCTCTGTGCATTTTCCTTTGCAGCCAATCAAGGATTTCGATGAGATTTATGCACCAATACTGGCACCACAGGGAAATATCAATAGTGTTTTACTAACCACAACATCTGAAAACATCTGGCTTTCACCGCCAAATATTTATTCCTTAAAAGTACCAATATAGTGGCTGTTGGTTGGTTGGTTGGTTGATTGGTTGGTAGAGTGATTTGATTTGATTTGATTTGATTTGATTTGATTTGATTTGATTTGATTTGATTTGATTTGATTTGATTTGACTGACTGACTGACTGATTGGGTTGATTGGTTGGTTGACTGATTAAGTGATTGGTTGACTGATTGGGTTAGTTGATTGGTTGATTGATTGGTTGGTTTATTGGGTTGGTTGATTGATTGGTTGGTTGGTTGATTGAATGATTGATTGAATAGGTTGGTTGGTTGGTTGGTTGGTTGGTTGATTGGTTGGTTGGTTGGTTGATTGAATGATTGGTTGGTTGGTTGATTGGTTGGTTGATTGAATGATTGATTTATTGAATGGGTTGGTTGGTTGAATGATTGGTTGGGTTGGTTGATTGGTTGATTGAATGATTGATTTATTGAATGGGTTGGTTGGTTGAATGATTGGTTGGGTTGGTTGATTGGTTGATTGAATGATTGGTTGGTTGGTTTATTGAATGGTTGGTTGGTTGGTTGGTTGGTTGAATGATTGGTTGGGTTGGTTGGTTGGTTGGTTGGTTGATTGGTTGGTTGATTGAATGATTGATTGGTTTATTGAATGGTTGGTTGGTTGGTTGGTTGGTTGATTGGTTGGTTGATTGAATGGTTGGTTGGTTGGTTGGTTGGTTGGTTGAATGATTGTTTGTTTGGTTGGTTGATTGGATGGTTGGTTGATTGGTTGGTTGATTGAATGATTGAATGGTTGGTTGGTTGGTTGGTTGGTTGGTTGGTTGAATGATTGGTTGGTTGGTTGGTTGAATGATTGGTTGGTTGGTTGGTTGAATGGTTGGTTGGTTGGTTGGTTGATTGGTTGGTTGATTGAATGATTGATTGGTTGGTTGGTTGATTGAATGGTTGGTTGGTTGAATGATTGTTTGTTTGTTTGGTTGGTTGAATGATTGGTTGGTTGGTTGAATGGTTGGTTGGTTGGTTGGTTGGTTGGTTGGTTGATTGGTTGGTTGATTGAATGGTTGGTTGGTTGGTTGATTGGTTGGTTGATTGAATGATTGGTTGGTTGATTGAATGATTGGTTGGTTGGTTGATTGAATGATTGGTTGGTTGGTTGATTGAATGATTGGTTGGGTTGGTTGGTTGGTTGGTTGTTTGATTGAATGATTGGTTGGTTGGTTGATTGAATGATTGAATGATTGGTTGATTGATTGATTGATTGATTGGGTTGGTTGGTTGGTTGATTAGATGATTGGTTGGGTTGGTTGGGTTGGTTGATTGATTGGTTGGGTTGGTTGATTGTTTGTTTGATTTATTAATTGACTGACTGATTGATTGGATTGGTTGATTTTTTTTGATTGATTGACTGATTGATTGATTGATTGATTGATTGATTGATTGATTGATTGGGTTGGTTGGTTGGTTGGTTGGTTGGTTGGTTGGTTGAATGAATGATTGGTTGATTGGTTGGTTGACTGATTGGGACTGACTGTGTTGGTTGGTTGGTTGGTTGGTTGATTGAATGATTGATTGATTGTTTGGGTTGGTTGGTTTGTTTATTTATTGCATGATTGGTTGGTTGGTTGATTGATTTGTTTGTTTGATTTATTAATTGATTGATTGATTGATTGATTGATTGATTGATTGATTGATTGATTGATTGGTTGGTTTATTTTTTGATTGATTGATTGATTGATCGACTGATTGATTGGGTAAGATTTAAATGATTAATTATGATTTATTTCGATTAGTTGTGCAGCTCTAGTCTGTATATGACTTGCTATAAATAGCCTATAGCCAATGTGTGTTTTTACTATAAATGTCTGTCTGTGTGATCCGGACCTGTTGATGGCCAGAAATGACCCGATGATGGGTGGGTGCCGCTTGATTTGGACCGAACACTGGACGAGAAGGAAAGTGAGAGGACGTGTGTATCTGTCATCTTCCGATCAGCTGTGAAACTTTATCAATCTTCATAAAGTCGTGTCAATATCGGTGGAGAGGGAGGGTCGTAGGGGGCATCTGGAGTGGATCTAGCGGGGCCGGTAGTTTAGGAGCGGTAAAGCTTGTCCGGAATGGCACGCCATGGCCGTCCAGAGCCCCGAGTTCAAGGCAGAGAGGGTGTAACCCGACACGAGAATGGACGTTTACCCTTTGAGCATGTGCGACGGAGAGGGACAAATAAACACAAAGGGGGGGAGGGGGTGGGGTGGGGTGGGGGGCAGAGCACCTGTTTCTGCGGCCCTCGCTCGGGACCCCGTTGAGTGAGTTTGTGTGTGTGTTGCCTTTCAATTCACCTCCAGCTGCCTCTCCTCATGCACACAGACATGACTGGATTTACTGCACACAAGGAGAGACAGACAGACAGACAGACAGAGAGAGAGACAGAGAGAGAGAGAGAGAGAGAGAGAGAGAGAGAGAGATGTTAAGACTTGGATTACATGGAGCTCAGCATCAGCCACTATCAGCTCAGACAAATCTCTCATCATGCTTATCCATCAATACTCATCACCTCTGAACGGATAGCTCACACCAAAATGAAAATCGACATTATTTACTCAGTCACTCAAAACCTTCAAATTTGGGAATGTTCCTAAATGACTTTTATTGGGAATTATGAATTTGAATTCATTTGAATGAATTTAAATTATATATTATTAAATATATTTATCTTAATGACTGTATAAATGTTAGTTTTTAATTTTAATGAATTTTATGTTACCCTCCTTTTTTCCATCAACTGAAATGACTGAATTTTTTTAACTTATTAATGAACTATTTGTTTAATTGATCAAACCTGATTCTGACTCATTCATCTTCCCATTCCAGATTTGAAAGCAACTGTACAAACACATGAACATTTAAAGTGTAAAATGTTCAGCATGTTTCAAACCCAAGGTTATGATTTTAATGCAAAAAGTTAGTCCTTGTACTTTTGTCGACATTATGTAACTATCGTCCTGCTTCCCAGTGTTCCCGAGGTCAGGAAGCACAGTGAGCGTTTTATAATGTCTTGAGCTGTAAGAGAAACCTCAACCCTGCAGTGTTTGGCACAAATCAGATAGAGCTTCTTTCATGGCTGCGTTTGGCCCCTGCAATTTCAGATAATCACGCAAATAGCGACAATCTACAGTGGTTGAAGAATGAGGAGAATTCCCACAATGCACTCGTGACCCTTTCCCAGAGGTTTTTTTTTATCAAATATACTGGTGTTTGTGGCATATTTGCATGGAAACTCACTGGCTGTTACGTGTGTCGCACATTAGAGTTATTATCCAGCTAGGCGTACCGGCGCACTTAGATTGTTTGGTTTTTGGTGTGCTGGGTGAAAACTCAACAGGCTTTGCCAAAGAAAACATTTCTTGGCTTTCGTCGTCACTGTACCGTAATGCATTCACTCTCCCGACCCGTAAAATTACACACAGCCGCTGAAAGGAAATACATTTGCCATGGTTTAATGGCTCCCAAGCATCCCGTCGCAAGATAAGTACCCACATAATGGAGCACTTCTCCACCTGTTCAGAAGTTGTTCAGAAAATCAGGACTTGTCATTAAAAGGACATTTTTGTGAGGTGTGTGCTGAATGAGAAAGCCCAGCTGTATGAGTCTCAGAAATCACATGACTGTACAACATGTTTGCATTTTGTCTTAGGAGTGAGGATGCGAAGACAGCTTTTGAATAAATTATAAAATCTAGAGAAAATGAAGCTTATTTAAGGCCTTTTTTATTAAGTTTAAATTTTAGCACTATTTCTTCACAAATTAGTATTATTAAAATATATTTTTACTGATTTAAATAAAAAAAGTTGATTTTTTTTTTTTTTTTAAATAAATAAATTTTAAATTTATTTTAAATAAATATTAAATTTTAAATGAAAAGATAATTGTATTTCTGAAATAAATAATCTAATGAAAAACACAAAAATACAAGAAAAAGATTAAAAATTATTAAAATTAAAATAAAAGTTAATCTGTTCATCTGAAAATAATGGCAATTTAAAAGCATTTTTATTTATTATTTCGTTTTAAAGTGTGAGCTGGACATATTTTTATGATGTTCATCCGCCACATAAGTTAAAAAAAAAGTGCAATTTTACATTTGAAAATATTTGTTTCTTTAAATTACTTTAAAAAATAAATAAAAATGAATAAATAAAAATAAAAAGTAAGTGTTCGTGCAGCCTAAAAATGTTAAGCTTAGTCAACTTAAAATGTGAACAACTTGGATATTTGAGTTGACTAAACTTAAAATTTTAAGACAGCACAAACACTTACTTTTTTAAGTTGAAACAACATTTTTTTTTACAGTGGGGAAAAAAAATCTTAAAGTTTTGCTGTCCAACACTGTAAAAAAAATATGTTCATAATGAACGTGGTTCAGATAACATAATATTTTGAGTTTGTGATGATTAACTCAATTTTTCCATTTCAATGAACTTAAAATTTGAAGGCAACCAGATTACTTAATTTTCTAAGTTAAACAATATTTTTCACAGTGAATAAAAAAATGGGTCAAGAAATGGTCAATATTACTTCTGTTCATTTAGTGCACTGCACTGTGGGATATATGCAGTTTACAATGCACATTGGTAACTGTAGTACAGTAGTATGCGATTCCACTCACACAGGAGTCCATGTGTGTATTGAGATGTAAGCGTTCATTAGCTGCCTCATGTCCAGCAGATGGAAAAAGCCACCCGTCCCTCACATAGGCTCGATTTTTCACAGGCACGTTAGAGGTCTCCGAGTGCTCTAGTGTGTTTTGTGCTGGTCTGCTGAAGATCATTCCCTCTCTTTGTTTTGCGAAGGTCACGGTGGGGTCGTGACCCCTCAGAGGTCATCAGTGCAGGACACTTTGGTGTTTCTGAGGAGGCTTGTTGGTCACACACACCGGCTTTCACTCTTAAATGTGTGTGTAAGGAAGAATATCAGAGTTTCTGCTTGGTCTTAAAGGTCTCGCACATCCATCCGTCTGTCCAAACCCATATCAGATTCACTCGTTGATATGAGCCTCTCTTTTCCATGCAACTAAAGTGGTCCTGAATATAAGTTATATGATAGCTTTATGTGAGGAACAGATGCACATTCATGATCTTGATCTGGCGTAACGTCTGAATATGTGCATGAATAAAGACAGTGGCGTGGAATATGATCAATGGTTTACATTTGTTATCCGTTCTTTGTTTTTGTGTGTTTTCTGGTCTAAAGTGAAACTTTTTCCAAGTTTTAGTTTCAACCAAAGTTATATAACTTTATTTTATTAGTAATATGTTATTTAAATATAGATTTATTTATGTATAGAGAGATTTGATTTTTTTATGCTGTCGAAGATAACATAAAAGTTTGTGTTTATATAAGATATGTGTTAGGGCTGTCAGACAATTAATCGCGATTAATCGCATCCAAAATAAAAGTTTGTGTTTACATAATATATGTGGGTGCACTGTGTATAATAATTTTGTATATATATAAATACAAATACACACACATGCATGTATATTTAGGAAAAAAAATTTTATATATAAAATATTTATATTTATATAAAATATAAATTATATATAAATCTATATACAGTATATACATTAAAATATGTCTTAAATATATACAAGCATGTGTGTGTATTTAAATATATATA
>NW_024121521.1:5053311-5060811 GCF_016745375.1 Pimephales promelas
GAGCCGGCCGTGGACGACTGTGACCTCTGTGCATTTCGCTATATCAAAATCAACCCGACAAGTGTTCAGGAGTCACTCATTAAAGTGAAGGATCGAAGAAATATATCTAAAATATGTTTTTATCTTAGATATATTTATTTTAATAGCCTTTAGAGAGACTGATTCATTCTAGTGAATCAGTTCACTCGGACGAACAAGCTCAAAAAGAAGCAGTTCACTGATTCCAGTCTGTTGCGTTTGCTGTTTTTAGCAATATATATATCGTATATATGTATATATCTTAGATATATTTATTTTAATAGCCTATATATATACATTAAAGAGACTGATTCATTCTAGTGAATCAGTTCACTCGGACCAACAAGTTCAAAAAGAAGCCGTTCACTGATTCCAGTCTGTTGCGTTTGCTGTTTTTAGCAATATATATATCGTATATATGTATATATATTAGATATATTTATTTTAATAGCCTATATATATACATTAAAGAGACTGATTCATTCTAGTGAATCAGTTCACTCGGACCAACAAGTTCAAAAAGAAGCCGTTCACTGATTCCAGTCTGTTGCGTTTGCTGTTTTTAGCAATATATATATCGTATATATGTATATATCTTAGATATATTTATTTTAATAGCCTATATATATACATTAAAGAGACTGATTCATTCTAGTGAATCAGTTCACTCAGACCAACAAGTTCAAAAAGAAGCAGTTCACTGATTCCAGTCTGTTGCGTTTGCTGTTTTTAGCAATATATATATCGTATATATGTATATATCTTAGATATATTTATTTTAATAGCCTATATATATACATTAAAGAGACTGATTCATTCTAGTGAATCAGTTCACTCAGACCAACAAGTTCAAAAAGAAGCAGTTCACTGATTCCAGTCTGTTGCGTTTGCTGTTTTTAGCAATATATATATCGTATATATGTATATATCTTAGATATATTTATTTTAATAGCCTATATATATACATTAAAGAGACTGATTCATTCTAGTGAATCAGTTCACTCAGACCAACAAGTTCAAAAAGAAGCAGTTCACTGATTCCAGTCTGTTGCGTTTGCTGTTTTTAGCAATATATATATCGTATATATGTATATATATTAGATATATTTATTTTAATAGCCTATATATATATATACATTAAAGAGACTGATTCATTCTAGTGAATCAGTTCACTCGGACCAACAAGTTCAAAAAGAAGCAGTTCACTGATTCCAGTCTGTTGCATTTGCTTTTTTTAGCAATATATATATGTATATATCTTAGATAGGCCTATATTTATTTTAATATATATAGTATACTTATTTTTTAAGCATTAGACGGACTGATTCATTATAGTGAATCTGATTGCAATCAGTGGTCTCATTTTTTTTTAGCAATATTATATTATATTTTAGATGTGTTTGTTTTTAATGGATATACTTATTTTTACGAGCTGAGGCAATAATAATAAACACGCTTAGCTAAAATGTCCTCTTTGTCTCACGTGAAACCGATTCGAGAAGAACGATTCATTTTAGTGTTAATCTAAAAATTCACGGTTAATCTAAATGAACCATTGAAAAAAGAATCAGTTCATTTGATTCCCTGTGCTTGTGCGGGTGATTTCTAGTTGTATTTTGTGTAAATGTTAATGTGTTCATGATGTTTAACGCTTATATTTTTTGCATTTAGTAGGCTTGCAGTGTAGTTAGCACAACTAGCCTGACAGAAGTGAAACTTCCTAAACACTGAATGCAAACTGGAGATGTTTAGTTTGCATGAAAGGATTTTGGGTTGAGTGCCGGCCACAGATGTGTGTGTAGTTGATGCTCAGTAAACATGCAGTGTTTCCACTGTGTTTTTCCAAGCCTGTTCTCCGGTTTCATAATGTCGGAGCTCCCAGTTCTTCATGTGACCTCTAGGAGAAGGGGTCAACCTGTCAACACTCAAACACTGCCAGAGCCATAAACCATGAGCCACCTCAGCCTTCCACACACACACACACACACACACATGCATACAAGCACAACAGGAAATCAATGCATTTCGACTGTTTCAGTGTTGATTTAGCTAATTTCATCCATAAAGTAGTTCTGTGAATCATTGATGCCAATCTCCAGCTCAGTTTAGTTCTCATACAGCAGAAATGATGGAAATAAATGAATGTGTTGTCTTCTGAAAGGACCAGGCCGCCAAAGATAAAGCGCTGCACAGCATGACCAGCATGTCGTCGGCCCAGATCCTCTCAGCCACGGCCTTTCAGAACAAGATGTGTCTCTCTCGTCCGGCCTACCCCACAGCAGCTGGGGTGAGACACACACACACACACTCGCATACAACTCTCTCCATCACTCGTGCTCCTCCAGAACAAGCCTAACCCTTTCGTTCGTGTGTGTGTGTGTTCATGTCTCAGTTCTGGCACGGATCTCTCGCAGGACAGACCGCCGGTCCTGAAGAGTAAGTGTTGTGTTGTGTGAGTGTGTTTGATCATCTTTAGAGAAGGGTTGCACGTCTGGGCAGGTTAAACATATGTCCTGCAGTCTCAGAAACTCAACTTCACAAATAAAAAAAATGATATGATAAAAAGTGTTTGTCATTACTTAAACCACTACTATGTGTATATGTTGTATAAAATGTATATACAATTTTTTATAGAAGTATTAAATATTTTCAAATATTTTTTAATTTGATCTTTTAGAAGACTTATGTTATATATATTATAATATTATTAATATATATATATATATATATATATATATATATATATATATATTTATTTAAAGCAATATATATATATATATATATATATATATATTTAATCAAATAAATTGATTTATTACATATAACATATTTATATATTATGTATTTATGTGTATATATGTTGTATAAAATGTATTTAAAACTATTTTTTAATTTGATCTTTTAGAAGACTTATGTTATTTATATTATAATATCATTAATATAATATAAGATATATATATATATATATTTACTCAAATAAAATTTTTATACAATTTTACAATTTTTATAGAATTTCTATAAAATTTTTATAGTTTTTATAGTTTTTTATAGTTAATTTGATCTTTTAGAAGACTTATGTTATTTATATTATAATATTATTAATATATATATATATATATATATATATATACTGTATATTTAAAGCAATATATATTATATTATAATAAAATAAATTGATTTTATTATATATAACATATTTATATATTATATATGTATATTATATTTATATTTAAATATTATTGATTTTATATTATTCATAATAATTCTAAATTAAATATATATTAAATATCGAAATTGTATTTATTTATATTATATATAATATTTATATAATTTATATGCTAAAAATATATCAGTACAAGAAATGGATTTTATTATGTAACATATTCACAATCATAATTATGCTGTAAATATTATAATCTCGTTATATATATTATATTTTTGATTATTGGATTAACAAGCAATTTTTCTTTTTTTTTTTTCATAACCAAGAAAGACCATAAAAGCTGATATCTGATTGTCTCTTCTGAACAGTATCAAGCCGTTTTCCCAACAGAACTTTATCATGCAATCCACCGGGCCTCCGTCTATAACAGGTCAGTACCACTGGTGTGAATTATGGCGAATGTGATGATCTATAAGCGTGCTGATGGCTCCTCTCTCTCAGGTTATGAAAGCGCGACGGGTTTGTCGATGTCGTCCAATGCTCCGCCCTGGCAGGGTCGCAGTATCGCCGGATGCAAACTGCGCATGCTGGAGTTCTCCGCTTTCCTCGAGCAACCGCAGGATCCAGAGACTGTGAGAGGGCACAACATTTAAAAAAAAAAATACACGATATTTTTAAAAGTAAAAAAAAAAAAAAAAAAATGTTGGGTTAAAAATGTAATTAAAATATAATTACAACTAAAAGTGAAAGTTAAAGTTGGGTTAAAATTTTAAATTACATTTTAACCCAACATTTGGGTTTGTCCATATTTGGGTTAAAACAACCCAGCATTTTTTAGAGTGTAACATCAAGGATCTTATCTATCATTTCTTTCACACATTTCCAAAAACTCTTTTCTGCTTCACACTCCCATGTGCAATGTAAAATCACTGCTGGGACATTTTCATTATAGTTATGCAATACAACCGTAGTTATATAAATACCCATCAAGCACTTATAGTGAAGGAATGTCAGATGTGTTCATTGTTACTGGTTGAGCTTCTTTGCATGCTTCACAATATTAATATTAATGGTTATATGCCTGTGCTGATGTAGATTTGTGCTTTACAGGTCAACAAACACCTGTTTGTTCACATCGGGCAGTCCAACCCCACGTACAGCGACCCGTACCTCGAGGCCGTGGATATACGGCAGATTTACGACAAATTCCCTGAGAAGAAAGGCGGGCTGAAGGAGCTGTTTGAGAAGGGGCCGCCCAACGCCTTCTTCCTCGTCAAGTTCTGGGTAAGAGCCTCAGACCCGTTCCCAAACCATCCATCCGCCGCCGGGTTCGGGTCCGGGCACTGCTGTAGTCACTGATGTCTGTGCGGTGTGATGTTTCGCCTTTTATTTCCTAAAATTACTATTATTGGATATTTCATATATAAAAAAGATTTAGGAATATAGAAAGGGGGAGATTGTTGATGTGTAATATGAAAAATATATGTCAACAACAGCTAAAATTCTTACGTAAATGTTTTATTTCAGAATTAATTTATAGGAAAAAAATGATAATATATTATATTATATATATATATATATATATATTTATATAAAATAAAATAAAAATATAAACATTTACATACATGTTATTTTAGAATTGATAAAAATATTAATTAATACAAATAATATAAATTTTATATATATATATATATATATATATACAAACTAATTCTAAAATATGTAAAAATATTTATATAATAATTAGTATTTTTTATAAATTAATTATAAAATAAATATGTATTCTAACATATATATATTATAGTTGCGTAGATATTTATATTATTTCTTCCAAATCCAAATTTATGTTTGAACATCAAGTTTATGCACAAAATTAAAATATGCACAAAAAAAACCAAAAACAAAAAAAACACACAAAATATGCAAAAAAAAAAAATAAAATAAATTGATTTGGAAGCAACACAAATGTGTAACTTAATCAAATTAGCCTAAATTGACCACTAATCCATTAAAGATGCTTGTAACTGTAGTGGATTACCATAGTTATACATGGTCTCTCTTATCTTATGTCTTAAATAAGACATTTAAAGTTTTAAATGAGTATGAACACCAAATGAAGTTTATTGGCTGTAATAAATCTCTATAGCTGGACTGCCGTTCTGGATGAAGGGATTGAGGGATGAAGAGTGACAGTGTCTGCTCTTTCATTAGAGAAATCTGAGCTTGAGCACCTGTCTCTCGCGTGTCTGTCCCACTCCCAAAACCACACACATGCAGATATTTATAGAGCGCCCGCCTCCACAGAGACACTTAAGTATTGTTCAAGAGCTTGATCCTTGCCATTTTGTGTTAGTGAGATTACAGTGGGTCTGTCTATACTCTTTGTTTGTTTTTTGGGTGTTCAAACACATGACTAAACGAGCAACTGAACCAGACTCAGTTGAGCATAATCAATTAACGAATGAGTAACCATAGAAACCAACTAGCAAAGGGTACAGGAACTAAACACAGGAATGAAACTGTCACAAACGTTTCCTCAGTCTCATTCATTCATTCAATTTTTTTTTAAAGTGTGTGTTGAATAGCACATAAAACATTATATTTTTATAATATAAAATGTGTGTATATATAATTATAAATGTAATATAATCTATAAATATTTAATACAAAATTGTATAATATATTATTAAATTATTCTTATATATATATATATATATATAATGCAATTGAACAATCACTTATTTATACAGTAATAAAACATATATCTTTAATGGAACACACACACATATACGAAATTAAATAAAATAATATACAGTACATACAATGGCATTAAAAGTGTGTATATATATATATATATTATTTAAAACATTAAATAAATGCTCAAATATACCATAATTATATACAACTGTATATATAATATATTATTACATATATACAGTATATTTACACACATACACTTTTTAGGTGACAGTAGTTTTACTGAGGATTCGAGACTCGTGCCGTTTCACTGGTATTGGTCTCAACTACAGATATGTTGGCGTCAGGACACACAACAACACTTAAATTGTTCATTAAAGAGCGTCTGAAACCTTTCTGAGAGCCCGCGGCGCTTCAGGTCTCCGGCTGCGCGTACAGGTGGCCATGAACCAACATTAGATATATTAAGTCCATTAAGAACCCGGCTATAAGAAACAACACCCGCATCGCTAGGCCTGCTGTAAGTACAGGTCATGACTTGGGCGTCCTCGGGCACCGGTTGCCATGGCGACGGTGACAGGCCCGCTAGGCTGTTCTCCAAAGCTATGGTGTTCTAGATTAAATTTCTGGCCTCGATCTCACACCGTACCTCAGGGCCCTGTCCTAACGGATCGGCCCGGGCTTTTGAAGTGCGCTGGGAATCGGATTTCAGCCGGCCGTGCTAAATTGTTACACAGGCAACCGGACGCGGTAACTCGATTTGAAGCGTCGCGGGTAGTTGATTGTAATTGGATGAATTCCCTCGCAGAGAGAGAGAGGGAAGCGAGGGAGTGCCGATTGAGCCGAGAAATGAAGATAAACGAGGGAATAAAGTGGAGAGGGGGGACGAGGCGAGAGGGATGGTGGCGTTCTCCTAATGGGACGTTATGAGAATGTGGACGCGCGGGGGAAAAGGTGAAGCTGCTGTGAATTATGGGATGTGATGATGATGACTTTAGAAGTGGCGTGACCCGTCTGTCCATCATAAACGACACTCTCGTACCTTTCACACAGGATCACTGCAGCTCTTTACTGATTGTTCAAGCACACGAAACACAATCGTTCAGTGATTCATTTGGATCATCATACTGATTTTTCGTTTTCACACACACAAACACATTTGTACATTTACAAATAATATATAATAATAAATAGTTTTTTCTCGTTGAGGGAAATTCCTTATTATCATGAAAATAATGTCACAATGCATGACTGTATAATGTTATTAAAATAGGCTTTCATAGTTTATTATGCAAAATATAATCAAATATTTAATATATCTGTGATTTTGAGATGAAATGTGACCCACACTGTAAAAAAATATTGAGGGTTTAACTTAAAAAAGTAAGTAACCTGGTTGCCTTAAAATTTTAAGTTGATTGAACTGGAAAAAGTGAGTTAATACAATGAAGTAGATTAATTTAACCATCAGAAACTCAAAATAATAAGTTATCTCAACTAAATAAATTATTATAAAGTTGATTTGACAAAAGAAAATATGTTGTGATAACAAATCTTGAAAATATTTTTTACAGTGATGTTTTGCACTGTAAAAAAATATTGTTGGTTTAACTTAAAAAAGT